>JAHBCN010004026.1:0-68192 GCA_019359885.1 Listronotus oregonensis
GGCCCCTTTTTTTTTTGGGGGGAAAAAAACCACTTTTTATTAAAAAAACCCTTTTTAAAAAATATACATAAAAGCTTAAGTTAAGAAAAAATTTAACTCAAATAAGAAAAAAAAGGGGGGTTTTTGGTTTTTTTGAAACATTATTTAAAAATTTTTCCCCCCCCTTTAAAAAAATCAACCCTTGTTATGATTAAAAAATATATATATTTACCCAAAAAAATGTATATATTATATCACATTTTTTTGAAAAAAAATTTTTGGGGAAAAAAAAACTTAAATTACCCTCCTTTTTAAAAATTTTCATTGTGCTGAAGGCTGCTCTTTATTTTTGGGGGAAAAAAACCCCCCCCTTTTATTGCAAAACCAAAAAAACTTTTATATTAAAGCTAAGGTCACATAAAAAGACTAAAAAAAATTTTTAAAATTTGGGAATAAAAATATTTAAATGATGAGCTTTACACATAGTAGCATAAAAGATCCAGAAATGTTAAGCTTCCTGCCAGGTACATAACACCCAGATAGAGGAGGCACTTAAACTTTATTTTAGTAAAAATGTCAAGTGGATTGCAATGGGTACAGTTATTGGACCAAAACAATTAAATAAAATATCCATGCCACCAGGTTATCCCCCATTGCCTCGAGACACATGTGTATTAGTTTGTTTCATTCAATGAATAGAGTTTTTTAAATTTTTTTTTTAGATGGATCAAAGGGAAAAAATATTTACTTGTACCAAAAAATATTGTTAAAAAAAAAAATTTTTTATAATTTTTTTTTAATGACTAAAATCACTTATTTGCTGTTTTTTTATTACTTATTTTTTTAAAAAGGGGGAAAAAAAAACCCTTTTTTTTATAGAGCTTACTAAAAGGCATATTTTTTTTTTTTAAATTTTAAAAACCCCCTTTTTAGTTTTTAAAAATACTTGCGGTTTTGTTTTAAATATAAATCGTTAATATCTCAAAAACTAAAAGGGCTACAAAAAATTGCATATAAAAACAGAGGTTGTTTTATTAGGCCATCAATTTTGATTGTATATTTTTTTCTAAAATCAATAGTTTTCAAATTATATTAAAAAAACCGATGTTTTACGTTTTTTTTTGGTAAAAAAATGCAATTTGAACCCGCTGAGCTAAAGCAGTAGTGTGGCTTTGAATTGACTATAGTTCATAGTAATATCAAAACAATGTTTCATGCGTATCTCGTATTGGCTTGGTTTTTTTGCAGTGGCCTTACTATTTAGCTTACAACATACATTATAAATAATATTAAAAAATTGGTATTTTAACACATCGGAATCGTATCGATAACGACTATTTTTTAGATACAGATAACGTAAAATTATTACATACCGAAAGGAAACAGTTTAAAATTAATAAATTATTTACTAACAACCCTTAATCTACAAATGACTGACACAGTTTTAAAATATGCACATAATAAACACTTTTCGTTATTAACTTTCTGAATACTTAAATATGCCATTAGGTAATTTGGGATCGTTGCACTGTGTATAAATACCAAGGGCCAAGGCATTTTATTTTATTACGAATGTGATGAGCATTTACCAAATATCTAAAAAGTCGAAATGTATATTGAGAAGTATCTCTTATTTTTTTCCAAGAAAATTTAAATTCTTTGGTACTCAACTATTAACATTATTAAAAAGGTTTACTGGGAATTAATCATTAGCAAAGCAAAATTAGCTGTTATATACAAATAATGTATACTAAGGTTAAAAAAGTGCTCCAATGACATTTAATTTATTAATCATCACTAATTAACAAATAAAGCACAAGAAGTAGGATTAAAGATATGTTTAAAAAATTTTTTTTTAAAAAAATTCCCAAAGACAATCACTTACATTATTAGAGGTACAACTAGCACATCTAAATCTTTTAAACATACCATTTTCTTAAATGTTCTTTGGCTGTTAATATCGAATTAGCTATTAACTCGTTAAAAAATGTAGCCCAGTGTCATAAGTGTGACAAAGCCATGAGCATATAGCCCACAGTGGCCCCTGGCAAGTTGATTACCAAAAATTTATAATTCGTGAGAAACTTTTTTTTGGCGATTTTTAAAAATTTTTTCCCGGGGCTTTTCTCGATTTCCCCCTTTTTCTCAAAAAAAACCCTATATTATGGCGATTTCCCAAGGAAAAAATAAAGGGCCCCCAATTTTTTTTTTGTTTAAAAATTACTGGAAATTTTTTAAAAAAAGGAATTTAAATTTTTCCGAAAAAATTTGCCCGGGTTTTTTTATGTCTACCGCTCGAAACATGCCCAAATGACAGGGTTTTAAAAAACCGATCACCACATAGGAAATTTTTTTGGGAAAATTAATTGTAAATGATTTATAAAATAATATCCTATGGTTGTCCGACAAATTTCAAGCCGCATTTTTTCAGTCCGACAGCAAAAAAATTGGAATTTTGACTGGGTATAAAAAATCGTTTACCACATGTCGGACAAAAAATAACACACGAAAGAAAAGTATTTTTAAAGAAAAAAAAAAATTGTCCGACAAAAATATATCCGCAAATCGTTAGTCCGACAAAAAAAAAAAAAAATTGAAAACTTTTGTACATATATTATGTATTATATAATATCCGCTTTCTTTACAAAAACTGGTTTATAGTTATTCTACATATTAAAACTAACGGCCTTTTTAGCTAACAAAAAATCTTGGGGGTGCATTTGAAATCAAATAAACTTAATAAGCGAAGAATAATTATTCAAGAAAAAAAAATTTTTTTCACCAAAAAACCTCATAATGTTTACTTTTCCCCCCCTTTGGGTTTTTTTTTTTTTGGGGGATCCGGATAATTTTAGTAGGTTTTTTTTTAAAAAAAGTCTCTTTTTAAATTTTTTCAGTTTTTTAATAAATATATAAAATAAAATTTTTTTTAAATTTTAAAAAAGCGTTTTTTTAAAAAGCATTTTATCATTACCCAAAGTTTTACCTTTTTTAAAAAAATTTTTTTTAAAATTTTTAAAATTGTTTAATAACGTCGCAACACACCTGTTTGTGATCCTTTAAAAAAAATTTAAAAAAAATTTTTTAATGTTACAAATAAACTTTAAAATTTTAAAAAAAAAAGGAAAATTTTAATTTTTTTTTAAAAAAAAAATTTTGGGGGGTTTAAGGTAAATAAAAAAAAAAAAAAAAAAAAAAAAAATTTTAAAAAAAGGGGGTTTTTTTAAAAAAAAAAAAAAAAAACTTAGGGGGGCCCTGTTTTGGTATTGAGACAGAACCCCTTTAAAATTTTGGGGAAAAATTTTTTTATAACCTTTTTGCTGAATTTTTTTTAAAAAAAAATTTACTCCTGTACAATTTTTATATTTTTTGACCTACCCCAACCCGGGAATTACAGTGAATGAATGAAAAAAGGGGGAAAACCCAGGATCCCGGGTTTTAATACGAGGTGTTACGAAACACTGCAAAAAAAATTTTTTTTATGTAGTTTTTTTTATTTTTAAAGGTAAAGGGGACACTAAATTGTCGGACAGGTGTATCACTATTTTTAAAAAAAATATAAAAGAAAAAAAAAAAAAAATTAGGTTTGTGGTCAACGATTTTTTATACCCCGTCAAAATTCCAATTTCCCCTGTCGGACTGAAAAAAAAGGCTTAAAATTTGTCGGACAAAAAATAAAATGGTATTTTTTTAAAAATTTACAATTAATTTTACCAAAAAAATTTTTTATTTTTGGTGATCGGTTTTTTACCTTGTCATTTTGGGGGGGTTTTAAGCGGTAGACATGAAAAAAAGGGTGCATCCCCCAACCCCCAAGGGCGACATTTTTTTTTAATAAAGTTATTTTTTTTAAATAAGTGTTTATTTTTATTTTTACTTAACCTAGCTGTCACACTAAGGTTTTAAGATTTGTCATTAACGTTTATTTTATTTTATTATTTGTAAAAATACGAAAATAAAGTTTTTTTTTGAATAATATGGTTTTCTATGGGCAGCCCTCCCAAACCTAAATCCTGGCTACGCCATTGAACAAAGGTTATAAATTTAACAGAGTTGGATGTAACATTAGTAAACAAGATCTTGGCGGTTGTAAAGGAGGTAAGTCAATAAAATTTTAATTCTAACAAGCCCCATATAGGAAACAAAATTTAAAGCGCATTCAACACTGATAAATTTAAAATAAAAAAAATCTACTTATGAATTTTAAGATAGGGATACAAATAGTCTTAAAGTCTATACTAACGCTTGCGCTTATATTAAGATTTATAAACAAATAACAAAACATCCTTTTTCCAATACAGGCGTTTCTAATATAAACAAGGTAAAAAAGCACAAAGACCTATCGTCTAATATATTTAAGTATAACTGCAAAGGACTAAGTTTTTTTTTACTTATTTACAATATTTAGTGAAAAAAAAATCCAAAAAATATTTTGTCGTGTTTTGGAAACACAATTTTTACCAGTAATATTATTTGAATAATTACACACAGGCCCACAAAAAAAATTGTGTGTGCTGGGTGTCGGACTAGGATTTTCTGGAGTATTTTTTCTGCTAAACACGAATCTGAAGTCAAATTTGGGAGTAAAACAGCAAAAAATTAAGAAAACCCCAAAAAACCGACACGGTACACTTACCGGCAGAAACATGCTACCATGAAAGGTTTGGACTACGACTATGTAAACTATAAGAGATACAAAAAATTTCATAAAACAAAAAAGAGAGCTTTTTAAATTATCTATAAAAAAGGTTTATAAATATTTTTAATAAAATAAATAATAAAGGAGGTATAAACAATCTTGACAAAAATTTCAGTTCAAAATAAAAAAAATATATATATATTTTCAATAATAAATATTCAAAAAATTCAAATATTTGTTTATTTTTTCAATAAAAATCATTTGAATTCTAAATCACTCAAAATTAATTTTTTAATTTTTTCCAGAGGTATACCTTAAAAAAATCCTGAAAATTCGGTTTTTTTGATTATAACTCGAAAAATATTGCATTTAGACAAAAAGGTTATACAGCGTATTCCAGAATATGTGGGCAATCTCTCGAAATCTGATAGAAAACCTAAAAATATTACAAGTTCCCATAAACTTTTTTCCTACGGCTCTGGCCTACGGAGATACAGGTACATAACGGACACTCCTAGAAATCATATTTTTTTAATTAATTTTTAAAATGCTTGGCGTAATTTAGAGTTTTTTTTTAATAAAGGTTACTAGATAAGTCTTCTTAAAATAAACACATTAAATCATATTTGTCTTATTCAGTTTGCCAGGCAAGGACTAGCTCTGACACAATTAAAGCAATTTTTTTTTACACCCTGTGTGATAAAGCTTAACAATATTATTTTGGGATAGCTTTGACCCCAAACTTAAAAAAAAGGTATTCTTAATTGACATCGATAAAATCAACTGTTAACGAGAAACAAAATATTATGATTGAAAAAGTTTTCAACATTATACAGAGTGTTTTCTAATTAAATGTCAATATTTAAGGAGGCAATTTTTTGGTTCCATTTTAAGAAGAAAACTTTTTATGAACCTATGTCCTAAACGTTTTAATTTTTGAGATACAGGGGGTAAAATTTTCAAAAATAAATCATTTATTGTTAATATCTGTAATACCACTAAATATTTTAATGAAATTTGGTATATTATGTACTATGTATTGTAATGTAGTTTCCACCAGTGCGTTCGTACGGAATTTGACCTGCCTATTTTAGCAGACATTGATGGTGCGCCACTGAGTTCTATTAAAATAAAAATTATTTTTGAACTCTCCAATCATTTCTTAGTAAGCTTGATTACTTGATTTTTTTTTAATCCGATGCACGGTTTTCGCTTAAAATAAAAACCGTTTCTCTGCATGATCATAACAATATCGGTAAAGAATATCACCGTCCAGAGAAATATCTAGATTAAATTTTTATAGGTGAAAACCGTACGTCGGACTAAAAAAATCAAGAGATTAAATCTGCTTATATTTTTTTTAGTCCGACGCATAGTTTTCATCTAGAAAAATTAAATCTTAATATTTCTCTGCATGGTGATATTCTTTACCGATATTGTTATGATGATATAGAAAAACGGTTTATATTTTTTTTCAAGCGAAAACCGTGCATCGGATTCAAAAAATCAGGTGATCAACTTTATTTAGAAATAATTGGGGATTTCAAAAATAATTTTAATTTTAAGAGAAATCAGTGGCGTACCATCAATGTCAAAATCTGTACGAACGCACTGGTGGAAATAAAAAAAAATGTGTTACACTAAAAAATGCTTTTTGATACAAAATACATGTATGCCAAATTTCATTTAAATATCTAAAGTGGTATTACAGATGTTAATAACAAATGATTCAATTTTGAAAAATTTATCACCCTGTATCTTAAAAGTTAAGATGTTTAGGACATACCTTTATGTAAACTTTCTTCCTAAAATGGACCCAAAAATTGCCTCCTTAAATATTGATATTTAATTAGAAATGTATAATGCAAAAAACTTTACCAATAATAATATTTTATTTTTCGTAAACATGGGTTCATTTTAGGAAAACTTATCTAGTTAGCTTCATTTTAAAAAAATATTAAATTACGATCAGTATTTTAAAAGGTATTTAAAAAAAACGATTTCCAGGGGCGTCCGTGATGTACCTGTATCTCGGTAGGGGAGGGTCGTAGGAAAAAAGTTTATGGGAACTTGTCATAATATTTTTGGATTTTCTATCAGATTCCGAGAGATTACCCACATATTCTGGGACACCCTGTAGTTTATGTCAAATAAATTTTTGTATATAGTTTTTGAGATATTGACGTTTTAAATTTAGAAAAAAAAACGTTAATATCTGAAATTACATCTTTTCTCGACTATTTGCTGTTTGACCCCCAATTTTGACTTTAGATTTGTGTTCAGCGGAAAAAATACCCCAGAAAATTCTAGTCCGACACCCAGCAACACCACTTTTTTTTGTGGGCCTGTGTTATTCATTTTGTTTATAAAAACCGTTATGTTGATAACCTGTTTATGGATTTGGTAAAGAATCTAAAAAAGGGAAATCAACAAACAAATGCAAGTCAAGTTCTATACTAAACAATATTGTACCTTTTACATTGTATTTGTTGCAGTTTTAAATGACGAATAGACTATTAAGTTAGTATCTAATATCAGCTGTACAATAGATAAAAGTTTCATACTCAGAGCAAAATTTTATTGCTTTCAAAATAAATAAAACAACACAAGCCGTCCTTAATGCCGGATAATTAAATTATAATTGTTTGCTTACTTTTAGAATAGCACACTAAAAATAGCTTACGCCAAAGGCTTTAGGATTTTAAAAATAAATCAAATTTTGTTTTCATTTTAATCTCCACTTGAATGTGCACGCAACCATTACCAAAACACTTTTTAAATAGTTTTTAAAGTAACAAAAATTTTACCACAAATAATTTAATTTAAACAAAGTTATATTTTCTCAAAAAATATTTTAAAATCTGGTCTAAGCCTTTAATAAAAAATATTGTTAGGAAACATCGTGGTTAAATCAGCAAATGCACTTTCATTGGCAAAACATTGTCCTTTTTAAGCTTTTGCTTAAACACAGGTGTTAAAAATAAAAAAAAACACAGATATTTGCCTTTAGATAAAAAAAAAAATTAATTATTCTGGTTACCCAACGAAAAGTAACAAAATCCTTTTTAGATCTACTGATACTATTCTAAGATAATATAATGTATTAAGTATTTATATTTTTATGAAATATCATGCAACTTGATTTCTTTGGCTTAAACTAACTATATCTTCTACCAAATTCATCTGCTGTATATACCGGTCCCGATTAATTTCCACTTCGAGTTCTTTAATTTTCTTTCAATAAAGATTGACACTATTATTTTTCAGTTTCCATTGGCCGAAGTAATCGTCCTCGAAAATTTGAATGTTCACAATAAGGACTGGCTAGATTCTTTAAAAACTGACACTCAAGGTAGAGTAGCCGAAAACTATGCAATCAGTAACTTGCTCACCAATTTAATTATTGAACCTACCTACTTCCCCAGGGTTCCCACCCATAATTCTAACCCCCTGGATCTTTTTCTTACGTCTAACACTGAACTCTACCCAGCATCAGTAACTGCTCCTCTTGGTCGATCAGATCATGGGATGGTCACTGTCCATACATTCGGAGGCAACTAAATGTACACCTCCACGCACTGTCTGGCACTATAACTCGGCCGACTGGGATGGTCTAATGTATTTCTTTGCCACCTACCCCTGGGATCCTACCTGTTTTCCAGTTACGGTCCCTCCTAAATTTGCAAACAACTTACCGAAATAATTCAACTAGACTTCGAGACCTATATTTCTCATACCAAAAAGAACTCCAAACCTCCAAATCACAAACCATGGTTTTCTTAAGCCTGTGACAAAACCAGGCTTTTAAAAATCCAAGCCCATAAAAAGTTTCTTTAAAACCCTAGTCCCGAAAACCGACTGGCTAGCATTCAAATAAGAAATCAGCAGAATAAATCTATTTCAGTAGCCAAAGACCGTTTTAACAATCGGATAAAAGATAAAGTCCTTTCTTGCTCGAATGGCAGTAAATCCTTCTGGTCCTTTGCCAAAAACATTAGTCAAGACTTTTGCACAAATTATTTTCTACCCCTAATCTCTGAAGATCAAATTGTTTCTACCCCTAAAGGAAAAGTCGTACCATTTGCCAAACATTTTGCTTCAAATTCCACTTGATCCTCCCTGTAATCTTCCTCTTCCAACAGTTGCCCCTATTCCTCATAAAATTTTTGATATCATTTTTAAACAACCGGATGAAGCGTATCCTTTTTTCTCTTAATACCAAAAAATCGTCTGGGCTAGATGGCATACCAGCAATCGTCTTATAAAAATGTGCCCTTGCACCCATCTTAACTCACCTCTTTCGACTCTCTTACGGCTCGGGTGTTTTTCCGGAGAGCTGGAAAGCTGCACCTGTGCAACCTGCCCCCAAAAAAAGGATGCACAACTCTCCTTTCTAACTAGGGACCTTTATATTTCTTCTTTCTGTTGTTTGCAAAGTAACGAAAAAGTTTGTTAATTCCCAAATCTTAAAGTATTTGAAAACCAAAAAATTTGCATGACAGACACACGTCACAGCTGACCTTTTTTTTTTGTCTGTTTCTTGGTGAATCCCAGATCGTTGCTCTTGACATAAAAAAGCTTTTGATCAGGTATGGCATGATGGGCTTCTTAACAAACTTTCTTCCTACGGTCTTCTACCTAAGCTTTGTTCTTGGCTTTCCAGTTTCCTTTCTTATCGACGTATATCAGTTATTGTAGATGGTCATTTTTTCAGCTTCTTTCCAATTAATGCTGGGGTGCCCCAGGGCTTAGAACTGGCACCAATTCTGTTTCTTCTTTACATTAACAATCTTCTCTCTTTCACAACCAATCCTATTCATAGTTTTGCTGACGATGATGATACCCTTCACTTTAATATTTAATTTCTTAAGCCACCCTGTAATTCTAATGTGAAAACAAGCGCAGGACAATCCAAATATCTCTTTAACAAGACCTTAAGGTAATCTTGGATTGGGGCGCCAAAAATCTTGTTTAGTTTAATGCCTCCAAAACACAGTCATGTTCGCTATCACGAAAAAAGTCGGCCAATGCTCATTCGGCCAAGTTCTGCAGAACAAAGAATCGTTAAATCCTATGGGTGTTATTGTTAAGAACAACCTAAACAGGCACAAACACATTACATCTATAGCCTCAGCAGGTTCAAAAAAGCTTGGATTCCTCTTTCGAGCCAGAAAGTATTTCTCTCCTACTAATCTGTATACTCTGTATGTATTTCAGATCAGACCCTCTTAAGAATATTGTTCTCAGATCTGGGGAATGGCGTCTTCTACAACACTTCTTAAATTCATTAACAAAAGAGCTGTTCGTCTTATTAATAATCCCACACCCACAAAAAGTTTTCTTCTCTTGCACAACGAGTAGCTATAGGGGGTTTGTCCCTCTTTTATACAACACGTAGTGCCACTTTTAAGCATCCTCCTACAATCCAACTTGTGAGGTCCCGAACTTGCCGCTTTGTTCGTTTCTTTATCCCTAGAGTGTCCAGACTATGAAACCTGCCACCCGCAAAGGTTTTTTCTTTTCCCCCAAAATCCAAATATTTAAGTCTCATGTGAATGAGCCACACATCAGACACCCATGGTACGTTAGTACTTAGGCCTTAGCCTTTGTGGACTGTCTCAAGATAAAAAAAATATATATGACTCGAAATTTTAAAGTAATTAAATATAGTTAAAAAATAATTATCCGTATAAACTGATTTTATTTATGTACACGGTTTTATATCATTGGACTCTCGTGCTTTAATAAAATACGGTAAATAAAAATGCATATCTACCTTATTTTTAGTAGGTCTGTTTATTCGAACACGATAAAAATATTTATTTATTGTTTTTTGAATAAATTTTATCTGCCGATTTGGTGTTTTCCACACAAAAGTTACCATTATTATATAAAAAAAAAAATTAACGCATTGTGTTTTCCAGTATTTTTAAAACTCAATTTTATCTTTAAACTGAACATTCCGGATTCAAAACTGTATCTAATTGATGCTGCGTTCCTGTGTAAAATAAATTTTAACAAAATGGATAAGTGGAATATGTTATATATTTTAAAGCTGTTACTATTAGTTTATGGCAAATGGAAACGATTTAGTAATATGTAAGCCAGACTTCACAAAAATTTTACTTTTTAAATTCACTGTAAAATACAAAAAATGGGGTGGTGGAGCTGATGCATTTTTTGGTAAGTATAATTACTGTTACCTGAGCACTCTTAAAAATGAGGGGTGCTTACAGTAGCAAAATGTGTACCAATCGTCCATAAAATTAAGTAATCATTTGAAATATTTATTATGCACAATTTGTGTATGTGTTTCACCCAACCTATTACATTTCAAAACAATGGACAAAAAGTCGGATGCAAAAACTACACAAATTGTGCATAATAAATCCTCAAAATGATTACACAATTTTATGGAGAAGTTTTTTATATTACAATCATTGCACACGAGTGTGCAACGATTGGTATTAAATGTGCAAAAACATTACTTTTTATCAGTGTCAATAAAGACCTTTAGTACGACAAGGGCTGTTACATTTTTTTGAAGGAATGATTACTGGTTTTTGGACTCTGTGCAAAAATAATAAATTCTAAATTCACTGATAATGTCAAAATAATTCAGTGGGGAAAGACTGGCGGTAAGCTCTCTCCCTCCCCCCACATAAATTAGTTTATAACTTTCAGTAGGTTAGTGTGCAAAAATTGTAATTGCTTGTATCAAATGGGCGCAAAAATATAATGTGTAAAATGTTCAAAAAAAGTAAAGGAATCTTAACCGACCCTCCAACCCAAAAAATATTTCAGTCATACTTTATAATAGTTAAAGTCATGATGCAAATAAATCAAGAAACATATAATATTTTTCTTTAAAAATAATTCTTAAAAGTTGAGATGAGAATTGAGAACATCGATATGAGATAAATCTCTTAATGAAACAATGACGTTTGTGAGTTTAAATTATCGACTCACCACTCCATTTCGAATTTCACTTCAAATGATTAAAAATTTAATTATAAACAAAAGGCCTAAATATTTTGTATTAAGTCCTTATTTTAAATTTTTAACAACTTTATTATAAACAAATTTTGCTATAAATATTAAACAATGGTATGCTTAAAGTCAGATAGTCAGGTGGTACTAAAAGCCTTGAATTTGCATTGTTTCACATCTAAGATCACGATGGAGTACCTAAACCACTTTAAAAAACCTGCCGCCAAAAACAACAGGATAGAACTTCTGTGGGTTCCTGGAAACTCGGAAATAGAAAAATATATAAGTGAGAGCCACTTATCAAACTATCAAAAACAGGCTACGGTAACAATATTGTACCGGTGATCTTATTCATTAGCATCTAGGAACTAACAGCTGAAGTTCTTGTTCTGGGGCGCACTTAGATAAGACAAGTAGTAGGACTTCTGACAGGCCACTGTCATCTAAAAAGCACTTGCAGAGAATGGGCATACACAACGGTCTCACAACATGCAAGCTTTGCGAGGAGAAGAAGAATGTAATGTGTACTGTTAGGAAATATACAGCGTGGAGACCATCTTCTGCATGAACATCTTACCAGAAATCCACTAGACAGATCCATAGACTGAGAC
Organism: Listronotus oregonensis; assembly: GCA_019359885.1. Classification (NCBI taxonomy): domain Eukaryota; kingdom Metazoa; phylum Arthropoda; class Insecta; order Coleoptera; family Curculionidae; genus Listronotus; species Listronotus oregonensis. The sequence continues at coordinate 12,220 of JAHBCN010004026.1, forward strand.
TTGATTAGGGGCGTGGACTTTTATAACAAGAAACTGAAGCATAATAAGCTAATAGGCTACAATGCAAATAAGGGCCCGCAACCAACCAACTAATCCCGTAAAGCATTTTTGTATTTTCTAAATTTAGCCAAAACATATAGAATATAAGGTTTAGAGTCAAAATTTAAAAGAATATATTCCTTATTTCCTAATTTTAATGTCGTAAAATGATTGTTCAGCATTTTACTTCTATAGGTATAGTAACACTGTAATATGGCGGTATATATATATATATATATATATATATATATATATATATATATATATATATATATATATATATATATATATATATATATATATATATATATATATATATATATATATATATATATATATATATATATATATATATATATATATAGATATCACATTTTATCAATTTTATACGAGATATGTCAAAAAAAATTGCTAAAGAGAGAGTACCTTTATATTTCACAATATCGAAAATACTTATTATGAAAAGTTGTTCGGAATGAAAAAGTATTTTTAAATTTGCAATAATATCCTTTTAACTGATTTTTTTTAGAAATTTTGCTGGCTTTTCTACTGACTTTCTACCAAATTTCGCTAAATACAACTGATGGTTTTAATGCCACTGTCAAATTTTTCTTGTCAAAGCATCCTAGATTATATGAACAATAATTACTTTCTGACATTTCTTGTCAGAGCATCCTAGATTACATGTACCATAATTAAAGTTAAATTTTCGTTTGCAAATGCGTATTTAAACGTGATTTTTAATTCCGAACAACTTTTTATAATAACAATTTTCGATATTGTTATATATAAAGGTACTTACTGAATTTGACACTCTTGACTAAAACTCGTATTGTTTGACTTACCTCATATAGGATTGAAAAAATTTAATATTTGATGATTGTATTTTATATTTCAAAGCATGCAGAACTTTTTATGAAGAATAACTTTTTTTCTTAAGATTAATTATTTAAAAAGTTTTTCATATGTTGCCAACTTAGGTAGAATAATATTACCTTTGCTAATGTATATCTTGGTTTTATAACGTTTCACTAAGATATTTAGTTAAACACGATAGAAGGAGAAATTATGTATTCATATTTCGGCTACAAATCTTGTCGTGTCCTTTGTTATCACTAATTAAACAACGCGTCATCGAAACCACTAATCTCGTTATAAAATTTCATTTCTAGGTCAACGGCCATCAGAAATGTACTGAATTTTATCTAAATGTTAGTCGCTTGTTAGATTTACTCCAATTAAATATAATAAGTCACGTCGTTATCCCCCAGTTCTTTTAAAGTTAATTTTTATGGTTAATTAATTGGTTTACTCTTGAATATGTGAAATTGGTACAGTAGCAAAATGTGTGTGTAATTGTTTGGGAGATTTATTATTTACATTTTGTGTATTTTTTCACCAACCTATTGCATTAAGTACAGTTTACAGAGCAAAATTAAAGCTGTTTTGGAAAGTAAAATTTTGCAGCAACCACCAGTATCAACTTTTTAAAAATGGTGCCTAGAACCTAAAAAACTAAAATTCGTACCAAAGTTTATAGTGTAAGAGCGAGTAAACATCTGACAACACATAATTTAAGAAAGCCTCAAATTTCCTCAGTTAGTCCGTTATACCTACCGTCCATGAGATGGAGGTAAGTTAAGACCAGTCGCGGTTGGTTCAGTGTCAATCTGACAGGTGTTAAAATTTGGCCAACCAAAAAAGTATTTTAAGGAAGCTGCCATTCCAGCATGTTAAAATATATTATTATAGGTACTCAAAAACAAAATGGCAGACCATTTTGACGGCTATTACGTTGTGGCAGAACTTTCGAAATTTCATAAATATTTTTTTTTAAGTATTTTAAGAAATCTGAAATTTATATGTTATTCTTAACAGTAAAACAATGAATGAATCCTGTACGACTAGGTATCAGCAACACTAAGGGCAGGTACACATGAGCTTAAAAGTAATCGAGACGCAAAGATTGTTTCCAATCTAATCTCTTTGATACCTATCAGAGTTTCAGTGCACATGAGATAGGGAAGCCGCGTCATTTCAATCCTAACTTTTTCATACCTATAAAAAATGTATATGCAAACTATTTTGAAAGTGAAGTTGGACAAGTGACTTGGCAAGATAAATGTATATAAAGAAAATTATTAAATTATAAAACACATCGATAAATATAAATCATGTAAAGGGTATCCCAAATTCGAACCTCATCACTGGTATCTCGGAAAGTTGAAAAGAAACGAGGTAGGTTAAATAGAGGCAAAGTTGCGCAATTTGATGCTGATCAAAATGCCACCGAAATCGAATATTCGCGATTTTATTTTTATTTTTTGATGACTTTATTTGACTAATTATAACAAAATAAATATCACATTCTTGTTGCTAGTTTTTCTGTTCTACAAAACAGTGTTATTAGATTTAAACACCGACGTTTCGTCTTTGAGCTGCCATCATCAGATTTGTTTTTTTTTTTTTTTTTAATACGGTCATGAATTTTTTATTACTGATTTTACAAGCTTTTAAGGTTCCAAAATCAAAGCTGTATCGCACTTATTTAAAAAAAGCATTTTAATGATTTCCTGGTAAGATCTTATCAAAAATCAACTCTCTGTCTTTCTTGCCATTATTATGAATTTTTCGAATAAGTGGGATACATTATTAGTTTTGGAACCTTAGAGCTCGTAAAATCCGTAAAAAATCCAGTACCGTATTTAAAAAAAAAAAAGTTGATGATGGCAGCGCAAAGACGAAACTCGGTGTGTAAATCTAATAACACTGTCTTGTAGAACAAAAAAAGTAGCATAAGGAACGTAAAATTTAATTTTTTACATCCAATCAAGTACAGTGTAAAAGATAAAAATGAAATTGCGAATATTCGGTCTTTTTAAACGTGTTCGGAAGTATTCGAAATGTTTAAACTTTTAAGGTGGTATTTTGATCAGCATCAAATTGCGCAACTTTGTCTTTATTAAACCAACCTCAGGTTTCCAAGATCGGAATGGTGAGGCTCGAATTTGGGACACCCTGTACCTAAAAATGTACCTATAGTTTAATGTAAATGAAATATTACGCACTTTTTTTATTATATTTCTTTTATCTTTGATTTGGTTTGAAAATCCAAAAACATGTTTTTGAAAACGTTAAATTGCAAACATATTTTCGACGATTTTTTTTTTAATTAAACCTAACCTCACATTTTTTCGTTATAATTCGATCTGGTTCGAAATATTAGTATTAAAGTTTTTTAACCCGGGCTAACCGAATTTGAAGTGAATAGCGATTAGTAATTAAAAAAATATATAATTATCAAAAGTCTATTTTTGCGTTTTTTTTTTAATTTTGTTGAAAATTAATTTTTGTTCTCTACAATATTGGATATGTATTATTTTAACATAAATCCAACGATAACAGAGGTTAAAATTTGCCGGTTGCCGAATTCGGCACATTTTTTTATTTCTTTCATCAAATTCTGGTTCACCTCGTTTTTCCCTTTAAAATGATATAAACAGGAATCTCTAAAATTTAGCCCTTTTGTTATTTTTTAGATTTTTAAACTGTTTTTATTTTGACCCTCCTGAATCCAAATCTCCAAACAAATTTTAAATATTTCCTCAAATAGCCGTGAAAAAATATTTTTGTGGTTGCTGAATTCAAATCCCGGATCAGTTTGACCTCATCAGTTTAGGGTCAAGGGCATTTCAAGGTCAAATTTGCAAAATTACTCGCAACCAAATTTTGAACAGTGTATACTTATATATTTCAGGTCGCTGAATACGAATGCGTTGTCAGACCCCATCAAATTTGGTTGCAATTGGACCTTGAAATGCCCTACAAAAAAAATTAAGATCTGAAAGATTTGACCATAATATTTTTATGTTTTTGAGGTCGATAAATCCAAATTAGTTTGGCCCCATCAGGTCAGGGTTAAGGACATTTCAAGGTCAAATTGCAACCAAATTTGATGTAGTCAATCTGACCCCGGATTCGTATTCAGCGTCAAATACATAAGTAAACACTCTTTAAATTTGGTTGCGATTAATTTTGAAGATTTGACTTTGACATTTTCTTGACCCTGACCTTATGGGGTCAAATTGACACCGGATTTGGATTCAGCAACCCCAAAAACATAAAGATACCATAGTCAAGTCTTTCGGACCTTCAAGTTTTTTTTTGTTGGGCTTTGTTTTCCATAAACCTATTTTCTATAAATCTAACAAGAGCAAACAGTCATTTTTTGACCTTTTAACGTGAAATAATAAATAAAAAACTTGCTTCAAATTCAATTCTTAACCTGATTCCGAACTTACTGAAGAAAATTTGAATTTAGGAAAAATAAAAAAAAACATTTTTGCAAGTACGCATTTTACTACTTTTACTTAAGTAATACCTTTACATTACTAAACATTAATAAAAATAAATATACAATGGAAAAAATGTAAAATGTAAAAAATGTATATGTAAAATGCGTACTTGCAAAAATGTTGATTTTTTTTAATATATCGTAAATTCAAATTTTCTTTAGTTAGTTTAGAATCAAAATTAGAAATAAATTTGGAGCAAGTTTTTTATTTATCATTTCACGTGAAAGGGCCAAAAAACGTTTGTTTACTTTTGTTTGATTTTATGTTTTTGCATTTTTGAGACGCCCTGTATAATAACAATCTATTTTCTGATTGTAATTCATATTTTTTGACAAGCAGATTTTTTTTTTATCAAGAATGACTTTTTTTCGTATCTTTTAATTTTTGGTCCATTTGTCCTCTTGTCAACCGCATCCGCAGACATAGTGTATATATACATATACATATATAGATAGAATTGACGCTAGATAGGGGCAGAAACCTGCGTCAGCCGCGATACCCATCAGGATAGCTATCGGATAGGCCGAGACTATCTGATAGCTATCGCTATCTCATGTGCATTGCTCCATTACTCCCAACGTATTTCTGCCTATCGAGATAGAAATCAATCTTGGCGTCCCTCCGCGATTCCCATCAAGATAGGCTCAGATTATCCGATAGCTATCGCTATCGGATAATCTGAGTAATGGGGCAATGCACATGAGATTGCCCCATTACTCCCAAAGTATTTCTGCCTATCCGATTGAAATCAATCTTGGCGTCCCGATTACTTTTAAGATCTGTGTCCTGCACTTATGCGGCACATTACCTGCCATGCAGGCACATGACTTAAAAATGAACGGTTTTCTCGATAGGAAAACGTTGGAGATGGGGCAATGCACATGAGATAGCGATAGCTATCGGAATATCTGGGCCTATCTTGATAGGTATCACGGCGGGACGCCAAGATTGATTTTAATCGCGATAGACAGAAATAAGTTGGGAGTAATGGGGCAATGCACATGAGATAGCGATAGCTATCAGATAGTCTCGGCCTATCCGATAGCTATCCTGATGGGTATCGCGGCTGACGCAGGTTTTTGCCCCTATAATATATGTATATGTCAAGGGTCATGAACATGTTAAGGTCAAATCTTGAAAATTAATCGCAACCAAATTTAAAGAGTGTTTACTTATGTATTTGAGGAATACGAAACCGTGCCAGTCACATCAAATTTGGTTCCGATTTGACCTTAACCCTGGCCTGATGGGACAAACTAATTTGAATTTATCGACCTTAAAAACATAAAGATACCATGTTCAAGTCTTTCGGACCTTTTATTTTTTTAGTAGGGCATTTCAAGGTCAAATCGCAACCAAATTGGATGGGGTCAAACTGACAGAGGATTTGTATTCAGTGATCTGAAATATATATAATATATGAATATATATATATATATATATATATATATATATATATATATATATATATATATATATATATATATATATATATATATATATATATATATATATATATTATGTATTTTTCAATTTTCTTAAAATTTATTTATAATAAGATTCTTGTTTCTTGGTATAGGTTTTTTGTTATTTGTTATTTAAGGAAACACATTACTTTGACGTTTCGCCCATTATATTGGGCTTTTCAAAAAAACATTTATTTTTGGTTATCAACCTAAAAACGGAACAAAATTAACCATAGATTTTACATAACATAAAAGAAAAACAAACAACAAAAACATACACGACTTACAATGGCACTCGATGATTTAATATACATTTAAAAACATTGTTTTAATAATTTTTAATTTTTTAAAATACGCACCTCGAAGAAACATCTTGGTAATCGGACTATTTAAATTGTATTGGTACAAATAACTTAGAATATAAGCATTTTTTAACAAATTCTAAGTTATTTGTCCAATCATTTAAATACCGAACCGATGTTTTTTGCTATTTAAAATTAAAATTAAAACAATGTTTTTAAATATATATTAAATATTAATTAAGTTTATATTTGTTTTTTCCCCCTTTTGTATATGTAAAATCTATGTTAATTTTCCGTTTTAGGTTGATAAAAAAATAAATGTTTTTGAAAAATTATGGGCGACGTAAAGTAAATGTGTTCTTAAATAAAAATAATAAAAATATACCAAAAAAATTATTATATATATATATATATATATATATATATATATATATATATATATATATATATATATATATATATATATATATATATATATATATATATATATATATATATATATATATATATATATATATATATATATATATATATATATATATATATATCGAGTAATTTAGCATATTTGACCTGAAATGCAATTGACCCTGACCTGATGGGGTCAAACTGATCCTACATATAATACACATTTTTTGTTTTTCTTCCTGCCTCCCGCCCCAAAAGGTTGCTATCTTTTTACGGCTATTTAAGGAATATTTAAAATTTGTTTGGAGATTTGGATTCAGGTAGGTCAAAATTAAAACAGTTTAAAAATTTGAAAAATAACAAGAGGCCTAAATTTAAGAGCCCAAGATTCGTGTTTATATCATTTTAAAGAGAAAAAACGAGAACAAGAATATAATGAAAGAAATAAAAAAATTATTAATTTCCGGCAAATTTCAACCTCGGTTATCGTTGGGTTTATGCTAAAATGATACATATCCAATATTGTAGAAAAAAAAATCAATGAAATTTAAAATATAAGCTTTTGATTTTAATTACTAAGCTGGATCACTATTCACTTTAAGTTCGCTTAGCCCGGTTTAAAAAACTTCTATATATTTCGAACCAGATCGAATTATAACGAAAAAAAAGTGAGGTTGGGTTTAATTTAAAAAAAAAATCGTTAATAACTTAAAAATTTGTCTGCAATTTAAAGTTTACAAAAACAAAACAAACATTTTGGATTGCCAGACAAAATCAGAAAATGAAAGAAATACAATAAAAAAAAGTGCGTAATATTTTATTTACATTAAACTATACATTTTTAGGTACAGGGTGTCCCAAATTCGAGCCTCATCATTCCGATATCGGAAACCTGAAGAGATACGAGGTCGAATTAATGAAGGCAAAGTTGCGCAGTTTAATGCTGATCAAAATGCCACCTTAAAAGTTTAAATATTTCGATTACTTCCGAACACTTTTGAAGAGACCGAATATTCGCAATTTCATTTTTATTTTCTTATCACTCTACTTGATTGGATGTAAGAAAATAAATTTTATATCCCTTATGCTACTTTTTCTGTTCTACAGGACAGTGTTATTAGATTTACACCGACGTTTCGTCTTTGCGCTGCCATCATCAACTTTCTTTTTTTATATACGGCCTTGGATTTTTTTACGGATTTTGCGAGCTCTAAGGTTCCAAAACTAATGATGTATCTTACTTATTCGAAAAATTCATACTAATGACAAGAAAAACAGAGAATTAATTTTTGTTAAGATCTTACCAGGAAATCATTTAAATGCTTGCAGCTTGGGTTCTGGAACCTTAAAAGATTCTAAAATTAGTAATAAAAAATCTAGAACCTTATTTACAAAAGAAACAAAGTTAATGATGGCAGCTCAAAGACGAAACGTCGGTGTATAAATCTAATAACACTGTTTTGTAGAACAAAAAAAGTAGCAATAAAAATGTGAAAATTATTTTGTTATATCTAGTCAAATAAAGTCATAAAAAAATAAAAATAAAATCGCAAATATTCGGTTTTTTCCCAAAAGTCTTCGGAATTATTTTAAAATTTTAAACTTTTAAGGTGGCAATTTGATCAGCATCAAATTGCGCAACTTTGCCTCCATTTAACCTACCTCGTTTCTTTTCAAGTTTCCGAGATACCAGTGATGAGGTTCGAATTTGGGACACCCTGTACATGATTTATATTTATAGATGGGTTTTATAATTTAATAATTTTCTTTATATACATTTATCTTGAAAAGTCATTTGTCCAACTTTACTTTCAAAATAGTTTGCATTTCTATTTCTAATTGCATTTACAACGTGAAACAATTCTTATAGGTAAGAAATAGTTAGGATTGAAATAACGCGGCTTCCCTATCTCATGTGCACTAAAACTCCGATAGGTATCAAAGAGATTAGATTGAAAACAATCTTTGCGTCCCGATTACTTTTAAGCTCATGTGTACCTGCACTAAAGTTAAATACCACAACATCGTTTTACTCAGTGATATTTATGACTCGGGATATCCAATGTTACAAGGTATTTACAGCATTCAAACAAAGTTTTACGAGATGAAATTGACAAAAATAAAATATCCAGCAACATCTCAACCCAATACCTCATCAAGAGAAACGCCATCTTTTTCACAATCATCAACATCGGTCGACAGCTGGTATTTTTGTAAGCGCAGAATAGTCCGACATTTGTTTATCGTTGTATCAGTGAATAAAAACACTGTCCGATTTTTCTGCGGGACAAAATACACACTGAATTTTACCTGACATAACGCTCTAATAATAAACAAAACTAAATTTTAATCGGATATTATATTTTAGGAGAAAAAATTTTGACGGCAAAATATTTCGATTGTAAGAAAGTTTGTTGCTTGGCAACTTGTCAGACTGACATAGTTTTTTCTTTAACCTAACAAAATTTTGTCGGTGAGAAACCATCATGTTGGTTTTGTCCAAGTAAGTGCAGGTAAGAGTTTTGCAGGTAGTAAACAGGTTGTTGCTCACACATTTTGCCAGTGTAAAACACTACTGAAATAGTCAACAGAATACAATATTATTATCAATATTTTGTAAGCTTATGTGTTCACTACATGCATCGATGTCAACGTTTTAGAATAAACTGAGGACATTGTTGCTCTCCGGGAAATTTCGGAATGTTCTGCCACAACTTAATAACCGTCGGAATGGTCTGCCATTTTGTTTTTGTGTACCTATAATAATATATTTTGACATACTAGAATGGTTTCTTAAAACACTTTTTTAGTTTGCCAAATTTTAGCACCTGTCACACTGTAACAATGAACCAACCGCGACTGGGCTTAACTAACCTACATCTCATGGACGGTAAAAATAACGGACCAACAGAGAAAATTTAAGATTCTCTTAAATTATGTGTCATCAGATGTTTACTGGCTCTTAAACTATTAGTTTTATCTGTTTTTTTATGTAAAAAAAAAACAAAAAAAATACATATCTTTCTTTTAGAATAGAAATTTTCAATTAATTTTGATTTAATGGCGATGCTGTCAATATGACTTTTGTAAAGAGTCGAGAAACAAAATGGTTTTTTGCTAATCCTTATAGGTGCGTTTCTTACAGAAAACCGTCGGAAAACCCGCTAAAATTGATTTTTTTAAACCGTTTTAAAGTTAAAAGTTGATCTTCGGGAAAATGATTATTTATAACATGTTATTTAAACGGACTAAAGGCGAGAGCTGTCTGATGTGTGGTTTAAAAAAAAGAATGTTAAATTTTATAATTAATTCTACAAATTGTATACCTTCCATTTCCATATATCTTTATCAAAAAGTGGAAAAAACGGCTTTAAACATTACGGTGAACAAACTATCTCGATCTTGAAGTAGAGTAAGGGGATCCAAAGCAAGCCTTAAAAATAGGAATGCCTGGCGCGGTACATCTCCCCTAGCCTGCTTCCAACCACACCCCCTACTCTGCCCTTAGAGCGAAATAGCGAGTTATGCACAATGTTCGAAGCCGTTTTTTACGCTTTGAAAAAACCTATTAAACAATTATCTTAATAATCTTCCAGAAAATATATCACTTAGGCTTTTTAAAAAAGTTCCAGTTAGCTTGCAAATATTTGCACTGGAGTTCGACGTACTCTGGATGAAAGGTTTCCAGGCTGCTGAATAAAAACACAAGGACCTGTTTTGTGGTTAGTGTGTGTTGAACACCCCCAACTGCAGTAGCAAACATGCGAAAACGGCTAAGGGAAGGCACAGTTACTCCTTTAATGTTACAAAATGTTAACAGGTCTTATAATTAGGTAGACCAATAGGTTTAAAATATGTATTAACAACAAAAAGCAAAAATATTTGAATATTTACTAATAAAATCTCTTTCATAACTTTTTATTGTTGTAGACCATAAAATTAAAATTTGGTAGATATAACACATTTTTGGAAGGGTGAAAATATTTTTTTTTTTGTTAAAGCAAGTAAATTTTAACATCTTGATAAATTTAAATAAATAAGTATAAATCACTACAGGGTGTCCCAGAATATGTGGGCAATCTCTCGGAATCTAATAGAAAACCCAAAAATATTATGACGAGTTTCCATAAACTTTTTTCTTACGAGCCTTCCCTACGGAGACACAGGTACATAACAGACGACCCTGGAAACTGTTAAAATACTAGGCGTAATTTAATATTTTTTTTATTATGGCGGTTACTAGATAAGCCTTCTTAAAATGAATCCATTTAATCATACTGGGCTTATTTAGTTTGTCAGGGACGGACTAGCTCTGACACAATAATAGCAATTTTTTCAACACCTTGCATGATAAAGGCTCAACAATATTATTTTTGGATAGCTTTAACCTTAAACTAAAAGAAGTTTTCTTGATTGACATCGATAAAATCAACTGTTTACGAGAAATAAATTATCAGGTTTGGTAATTTTTTACGTTATACAGGGTGTTTTCTAATAATACTTAGGAAAGCAATTTTTGGGTCCTCTTTAAGAAGAAAACTTCATATAAACGTATGTCCTAAACGTCTTAACTTTTGAGATACAGGGTGGTAAAATTTTTAAAAATAAATTATTATTAATATCTGTAATGTACTATGTATTAAGAAGCATTTTTTAGTGTACCACATTTTTTTTATTTGTCAAAATAGGCAGGTCAAATTCTGTACGAACGCCACTGGTACTTTTTAAACTTATTGTATATGAATTTTTACTTGTCTAAGACTCTTATTTATTTTCATATATTTTATTTTCCGCACCTAAACTAAGGTAAAAATTTAACAAACCAATCAAACAATTTACAAAATAAATATATATGTTTTTAGTTCTTAGTGTATTCAAAGGATGCAATCTTAGACGAAGATGCAATGGACCAGTAAAATATTTTAAGAATTTATTCATTAAGTTTAGGTGTTTGCTTTTGCATAGTCTACACCCAAGAAATGCTGATGTTTAAATTAGTAAACTTCGGGAAAAATTACAGTTTATAACGGATTTTTAATTTAATTATGTTATTCTTTAGGTTACTAGAAACAACTTTTAAAGGAAAGAATTTTTTATATAAATATACATGGTGTACCCAAAAAATAGATCTAATGCTTACATGTAATCAATCCTAAAACTTGCTAGAACTTTCTAAATTTTTATGTCATTTTTGAGATAAACTCAAGCAACTAATAAACAGGAAATTTCATTGTGACTATTTCGGGTACCTCCTTATTTGGTATTGGTGCTAAACTTTCTAAGTTTAATTTTTTTAAACGAGAAATAAAATATGTCAAAATACTTTTTTTTTGTTTTATATATTTCTTTATATATTTTTAAATATTTTAAAAAGATACTTCTTATCGTTTTCTGCTTTATTCACACTTATTTTAAATAATTAAAGGTACTTTTACCATGGTTTTACGTTTTCAGAAAATTATGGGAAAATCTTAACATTTTCCCAGAACTTGAAGATACGGTTGATAGCAATGCATCAAAGCTGGCCCAAAAGAAATCGGGCAGACCAAAATCTTTTTTGACGCTTTAAACTTTTTTCTTTTTTGGCTTGACAGAAACAGGATCTTTTACACACTGTATTATTTATTGTTGCAAATAATCCCATATAATCTAAAAGCATTTTTGTTACCCATCAGAGATTTGTATCATGTGCGTTTGTTTTAAACATTATTTGCAAATCAAAGTCGGAATACAAATTAATTATTTTAAATGTTAATTCTATATACGCTTGTTTTTTAAATTATAGCTTAGAAACAGATACATCGTCTTATGTGTAATATTTTTCTTATTACGTTATAATAAATTTAACTTATTTAAAGCGGGTGACCCTTTAATAAGAAAATATTTTTAAATACCAAATAATAATTTTGATGAAATTAAACCTATTTAAAATATTACTTTCTATGCTTGAAAAAAAATTATTTGCCATTCCAAATAATTTTTCTTTGACTTATGTTTTTTTTAAATAATTTTATTATACAGGGTGATTCATGAGAAAATGGGTTCAAAAATAAACTTAAAAGCCTATACAAATATGGGTCCGCAAGGCCTTCGTTTTCGAAATATGGGATATTAAATTTTTTATTTAATTTTTCTATTTATTAAATAAAATTTATGATAATGTATATATTGAAAAAAAAATGGTATCCGAGGGTTTTTTGGTATGACGGATTCGAATCTAATTTTATTACGGCTCTTACTTGTAGGGGGAGCCACCTACAAGTCTTTTTACTATTCTGAACAATCACAACTTTTTGATACGGCCCTGTATTACATTTTTAACTAAATTATATAATTATTTTGTCATTTTTACGTCAAAAAGGTATACTTGTTAAAAGTTGATATAAGCAACCGTTTCCGAGGTATTTGGATTTAAAAAAATTACGACGCATCTGATTTTATTATAGCAAAATTAGAAAAAAATAAAACAAGATGTATAATTAAACAACATGTATTTAAATTTTCAATAAAATTATTTTTTTTAAATTATGTTTGGCAAAGCATAAGCTAGGTTTTATAATTTTCAAAAATTCCAAAATTTACTTCTAAGCACATGTCAGCTATGTGGTGAACACCCTGTATCTCGAAAACGAAGGCCTTGCGGACCCATATTTGTATAGACTTTTATGTTTATTTTTGGACCCTGAATACATACCTGAAGTATTGACATTTCCTTATAAATCACCCTGTCTAGCTTTAATATTTTTTAGTTTATTTGTTACTGTATGGAAATGCATAAATTTATGTAATTGTTATAAAAATAAAGCTTTTCCATCTTATATTCTTAGTTTTTATCGATTACAAAATTCTAAATATGTTGTTTAATTTTTGGGACATTAAATTTCAAAAATTGCAACTATATTTTCAAAAAGTTTTCTTTTAACGCTCGGAATTCATATTTAAAAATATGCGCCATTATAAAATGTTTTTTTACAAAGTATTTTGTGCTGAAATTTTAGGTTGATAATAGGATTAAAGCCATAAATCATGGGAGGCTTCTGTCAAACTGCAGCTGTTTTAATACCAATTATCTGGAACATCATGCCATTTATTTAAGTAAATAAATGCGTTTTAGAGTCTTACTTTTTAAAGCATCAAAAAAACAAATGTTATAAAGTAAAATTTATAAAAGGAAAAGAGAAAAAATACATTCCAGTCTAGTTTGTATATCGGTTTATAGTTGAATGCTGATTATATTCTAATAACAATTTTAAGGGCAAATTATAACAATTTTTAGGGCAAATAAGGTTTTGTACTTTGCACAGGGTGTCCCATATTAAATAAATTAGTGTACCACTGGGAAAACTAAAAGAGATACAAAAAAAGTTAAATACAAAATTTGTTTAGCGAAATGTGGCATAATATTAAATAGGACATACCATGGAGTGCTATATATTTTAATTCTATATACATAAAATTCCAAAGCCCAAGATTTAAGATAAAGCAAAATAAATTTTACATTCATCCATTACCTTTTTAAAGGCTATCTAATGGCACAAATGACAGGTGGTACCATACCATAGCAATTTAGTACCACCATCATACCACTTATAGTTAGCACCCTAGATAGCTTTTTAAAAGTTAAAGTAGAAATTTGCTTTGCTCATCTTAAACCGCTTTTTACTCAGTAAGTCATTAAAGTTAAAAATTGCGGTTTTTAAATGCTATAACTTTGAAGCCACTAATTTAGATATGCAACCAGACATGGGGCATTCCATTTAAAATAATGTATAAATATATATATATATATATATATATATATATATATATATATATATATATATATATATATATATATATATATATATATATATATATATATATATATATATAATGTTTTAATGTTTTTCTTTGTGTAATTTTTTGTTTAAAGCTATCAATAACATTTTATGGATTGCTTTTCTTCATTAATTATAAAAATATAATGTTACCTTGGAAATATAGGAGAATGCATAGACAAATGTACTAAAAATGAGACTGCTTGATTGATACGCCTAAAAGTTTGACTTTCCTTTTTTTTGACGTACCGGATTCGGAAATCTTTTCGAACTGTTAAACTAACCTCACTTTAACAGACAAGGTGTGACAAGGCGTCAGATGCTTGTTTATGTCAAGTTATTGTCGATTAAAAAAGATTTTCTTAACGTTTTTTGTATAACGAAAACGAACAGTATATTTTCTTTGACGAAAACTACTATTACTCTGAGTAAGTATGTCTAAGGTATGCCTTAGTGAATTTTTGGAAAAACATTTGTAAATGAAAAGCCATCAAAGTTGAATAATTTTGTAGGACTTTTTGTAAGGGCAAGGGGTACTACAACACAGTATAACATTATTAATTAGAAAGTATTGGCAAGATAATTACAGGGAAGATCAAGGAAATAAATTTAAAACAAAAAAGTAAATAAAAATATTTAAACATTTATAAAAATTTAAATTAAAAGAATATGTATATTATATAAATTAAATATTTAATATTTGAGTTGTATTGTTTTATTTAGAAACTCCTCTGCAATAAAATCCCAGACTATCTGTTTTGTCTAAACAAAAAAAGTGCTTTTATAATTTAAATTTCCCGCCAGGCTTTGATAATTCATTCCGTACGCCGTTGGCGTCGCCACTACTCATCTTGTCCCCAAAGTTATACACGGAATCAAGCAGTCTCTTTTTTAGTATATTTGTCTATGGGAGAATGTCTAATTCTATGTCATCATTTTCATATTTCTTTGACTTCTTCTCACTTTGTTCTTAAATGAATTTCTATTATTAACATTATTATATACCCTTTTAAACGTGTGTTCATTGGGTAAAATTGTATCCGGATATAAGAGATGATATTTTCTACGTGCTTGTTTTCGATTGTAACCACATCTAACGAAAATTTCATAAATTTGTCTTTTTTCTTCTTCCGTAAAACCCATTTTAAAATGTCCGTATTTTGACACTAAAACATGATGACAACTCAAATATGTCGTTTTCATGGAAACTTAAATGATTGTTTTCAAGGCATATCTGCGATATCGTACGATGATATTCAAACAGAAATATTTCGAAAACGGCCAAACCAAATGTCGACTATGCATATATTTTTGAAATCGGGATAAAACGATCTTTAATATACAGGGTGTTCCATTTTAAAAAACGCAAGTTAGCGTCATATCTTAAAAAGGCGACGTTCAATTGTTTTTTGGTAACGTTATAAAAGAACCTCAGTAACAACCCTACAACTTTTGTATTTAACATTTTTACCCATCTCTTTACCTAAGATAGATAAATAGGGGGTGCATTTATAACCAATAACCCTGTACATTCATGGTTAAAACAAATATTTCTTAAAAAATCCTATTGTTATTTGCTCTTTCCGTCATTTTAAAACAAAATATCATTTTTGCTCTTCATCTCCTTCCTGCAGCTCTTTTTTTTTCGAATTTATACGAATAATATTTGTGTTTAAGGGGGTTAATTATTGGCTCCCCTGTACATTTTACAGAAAAAAAAGTAAGATAAATTTTTGAAGAGACCAATCTGACAAGCCCTCGTGCCAAGCTTTAAAAGAATTTAATAAGCCAGTCTTACATTATTACCAAATTTTCGGTTCTGGTACAACCAAACAGGCACCAGTAAAATGAATATTGTCCCTGACATGAGGAAAAGTGTCAATATATCAGTGACAGTCGGTATTTGAATGAAAATATGAATAATTTAATGGACGAAAAAGTATCCATAATCAGCAGTATCTGAAATGTTTTTAGTTTATTTCCCCACCAAGCCTATTCCGTCCATTTCAACTATTAAACGTATTGTCAGAAAGTTTGAGTCCAAAGGTACCGTAATAAAAAAAAGTAAATGTTCAACTCAGAATATCGAAAATAGAGCCAAAGAAAGAGGGAACAGAGATCTTAATATTTTACTGAGTGTGGAGGAAAACAAAATGGATAGTACGAGGGTTCTTGGGCAAGAGGTAAATGAACATCATACAACGGTATTGCGCACTTTAAAAAACACAAATATTATTCGTATAAATTCGAAAAAAAAGTAAGAGCTGCAGGAAGGAGATGAAGAGCGAAAAATGGTATTTTGTTTTAAAATGATGGAAAGAGCAAATAACAATAGTAATTTTTTAGAAATATTTGTTTAACCGATGAATGTACATTCACCCTCAACTTTGTTTATACTTGGACACAATATCTCCAAAAAACAAATATATTTGTGGAAATTATCGGACACTATATCATTGGACCATTTATGAACTATAACCTGACAGCAGAAACCATTGGACCTATTTCAAAATCAAATTGGACCCGCTTTGGAAGAAGTTGTTCGGGAAGATCAAATGATCTGGTACCAAATGGATGGTTGCCCCGCCCATAACGCCTGTATGGTTAGAGAGTACCTGGAAAATGCTTTTAACGTCAATATTATTAGTCCACGGTACCGGGTACTGTGGCCAGCCAGGTCACCTGATCTTTCTTCACCGATCGACTTCTTTCTGTGGGGTCATTTAAAAAGTGTCATTTATAAAAGCGTAAGTGTTATTAAAGCATAAAAAAACATGTTATAAAGTGAATTTATAAAAGGAAAACAGAAAAAATACATTCCAGTCTAGTTTGTACATCGGTATATAGTTGAATGCTGATTATATCCTAATAACAATTTTTTAAGGGCAAATTATGACAATTTTTAGGGCAAATAAGGTTTTGTACTTTGCACAGGGTTTTCATTGACTTCTTTCTGTGGGGTCACTTAAAAAGTGTCATTTATAAAAGTGTAAAATTTGAGAATCTAAACCAGCTTCAAAACGCTATTTCGTTAGAATGTGATAAAATTTCGCTGTATTAACTTAGCAACATTAGAAATGAATTTTATGATCGGTTGTGATATTGTGTAGCTGTAAATGGGAGCTTGTTTGAACATTTGATTAATTAATGTTTTTATGTAATTTTCTATTATTTTTAAAAAAGTTATTGTATTTTATTTAATTTTATTTTTCCACACCTAGTAAAATATTAAGAGTTCAGTTCTCTCTTTTTTCGGATCTATTTTCGATCTTCTGAATTAAACTTTTACAATTATTTATTGCGATGGCTGTGGACTCGAATTTACTGACAATACATTTAATGTTTGAAATGGACCAGATAGGCTTGATGGAAAAATAAATTGAAAATATTTCAGATACTGCTATTGGTTTAATAAAATTCTAGTATAATAAAATTTCGATAGTAATAACTGTTATTAGTTTAACTTAATTGGTACATTAAATAAAAGGTTTGATAAAAAAATAATGTTAACGTGTCTTTTACTTTGAATGTAATGGTTGTGAGATTGATGAAACGAAAAAAAAACATTGCTTGTATTTGACTGTACGTCAGATTTGACAAAGCCTTATAATAAATTGTTTGCTGGTGGCTGGTGTCTGTTTGGTTTTACCTGAACCAAAAATTTGGTAATTTTCCAATTACATTTAGTTGAATAATTCAAGATTCGCTTATTAAAATATTTTGAAACTTGGCACAAGAGTTTGTCAGATTAGTCTCTTCAAAAAGTTATTTTACATTTTTTCTGTAAAATGTACAGGCAAGCCAATAATTAACCCCCCTAAAATTTACATGGGATTCCCTATATTCCGCTCTGCGACGCACCACCCGGTATATATATATATATATATATATATATATATATATATATATATATATATATATATATATATATATATATATATATATATATATATATATATATATATATATATATATATATATATATTTATATATAACCTTTAAATTTTTTGCTGACGTACTCGGATAACTGGCACAATTTTTTGTAAACAAAATGCTGTACCGATGAATTTTTCTAGCAAATTTACCTTAGTTCATAATTTGTTTTTCTTTTAAACGATTGCTTTTTGAATTTTAATACCATACGATTTTTTTACCAAGCACATGACTTACATAAGTAGTCGGAATTGAAACGTTGATACAATTAATTTTTACACCAAATTTGGTTTTATATATTTATCGTGATTTTTTTTTGACATTATTTTGTCCCAATTTTATTTTAAACGTTAAACTTTGCATAATTGTTAAACAACTACCAGTATTATTACTTAATCTTAATAGTTAGTAAACCTAATTTAGTTTAATCCGCTTCTCATGTTTTCGTGGTATGAACATATCCGTAACTTCGTAAACAATGCCGTTAACGTAAACCTCTAACAATTTAATTTAAGCTGAAACAAAATTTCAAAATCAAGTTTTTTGAGTTTTAGAAACTTAAAAAATTAAAAAAAAATGAAAAAACACTTTTCTTTTAAATTAACGCATAAAATTAACCATTTAACTTTTGTTCATGTCGTTTTAAAACTCTTTTTAATTTGAAAGTATTTTGTTTAATAGAAACATACATTATTTTTGTATTTTTAATAATTGTTCTTAATATCTTTTATGTCTAATGACCAATTAATATTCCTTTTATCGCAGCAAACTTATCTGTAAATGAATTATAAATTATATAAGGTCAACAAACTATAATTTTTTACAAGCATTTATTGATTGATCTTTTAGTATATTGAAAAGTTCTTTTTAAGTATACGGTAATGTACCATAAATATAATTATTTTTGAATGGGTGTAAGTAATTAAAAATTTAAAATATGCCTAAGAATAAAAGGTAAACAATATTATACATATTTAACAATCTAACCTATTACATATTTTTAAATATTGGGTCTACAATATCAAATAAGTTGCTCTGCAAAATGCAGAAATCTACTTTTATTTAAAGGTTTCCTACCTTTCAAAACCAAAATCTAATAATTCGGCTTCTTGATAAGGTTTCGGTTATAGGCATCGGCCCCGGCTTTAAATTTTGAATTAAAAAATACATCTTTGAAACATTGTGAATGGAATCATTAAAGCCAAACCTACAACTTTTTTATTTTTAAAAATTTTGAGAAATGGGCTATTTTTAATGTGGCATGCATGAAACATTTCAATTTAACGATGTATAGGTAATTTAAAGAATACTCGACGAGCTTTTATAATGCAAACCTCCGAAAATAATTGTTGACTACAAAAATATTGGAGCATTTCGCAAAACTAAACCCTTAATTATGTCAAATTCATGATGTTATGTAATTTATAAATAACCGGCTGAGTTTTGCACAGTTTATCCATTTGCTGTGTTCGTACCATCAGAATTATTGCATTTCTTTCACTACAAATAAATTTTTTGTCACAAAGTACTGTTTGCATTTTTTCAATAACTATTATTATTTAAATAATTATTTTTTTTATTTATATCAATTATTTAAAGTATTGATAAAACTGCATTCATATTTTTATCCCAAATCCCTTTACGAGATTGTTTGAGCCGAATATCTCCTTTTTTTAATTAAAATAAAAACCAAATTAATTTTTTTACAAATAGGTTAAATTATTTGATAATTAGCTTTCGCCGATATTATTGATTTTTCCCTGGAAATTGCATTATAAAAGTGGCGGTTTAAAAACAAATCAAAACATATTTACTACACTACTTAATAAACGTTATTCACAAAAAATGTAAAAGTGATAAAAGATGCTTTTTAACAGTATGTTTGACTACAAATTGTACTTCATGAAAGCTGGATTATTATTCATTTAACAACATGTGTTGCAAAATATATTATCGCTTTTGTTTTTTCTTTGTTTTTTTTTTATAATTTATAGGTAGTAAGTGTGGAAGGTGAAGGGAAATTAAATATCTGCATAAAACTGTAATTGAACTCCGTTGACAGGACTGGTTAAAAAAAGGGTACTCTAGTTCTTTGACTTTTTACAAGCTTTCGTGTGGTGTCCAAATGATAAAAAAAAATATTTACCCCAACGTCAATATCGTTTTTCAATGTTTTTTAGTATATATAATACATTTTATCAAAGTAATAAGAAATGGGGCCAATGGCCTTACGTACTTAATAGCACCGTACACGTTATAACTTAAACGATGTAGTAAACACGACTTTTAAAAACTGCAAAATTCGTCTTTTAGCCCGTCGATGGTTTTAAAATTTATAGTTAAAAATAATAATAAAAACACGCTTTTATAGCAAACTGAACTTTAAAGTAAAAAATAATTTTTATGCATAAAAAGTTTGTGTTACAGTGATGGAAAGTCCAATAATCAATTATGACTAATTAACTTAAAATGATATTAAAATAAAAATTGACTTATTACCAAAATAATAATTTAATAATAGTAAAAATGAGTGGGGTGCAATTTACTATATTTTCATAATAACTTTAATTTTGTAAATAGCTATTAATTACATGTAATATCAAGCACTTTCCGCTTTTTTTCTATAATTGAATATACATAATATATATTGTTAATAACTTAATTTTTATTTTAATCTTATTCCAAATTTATTGTACATATTTGACTATTGGACTTTCTTTCACTCTAACACAAACTCTTTATACTTAAAAAATATTTTCTAATTTTTGGTTTGATTTGCTATAAAAGTGTTTTTTTTTAGTTTTTTATTCATATATTTTCTTATTTTGATCTTAAAACAACATTAAAAGTAATTTTAATTCAAGGCCCTGACTTTCAATAAATTTTATATTTGTCAATAAATCTAATTTTTCTTTACTTCTGTTTTTTTTTTAATTAAGTTTGTTTTGATTTTGTTTGAGTTGCTAATAAAAATTTTTAACAATTTTTTGAATTTTTTTAATTTAAAATTAGTTTAAAAATATATATGTTTTAATTATCCTATTATTTTTTCAAAAATTAAAAATTATTTCACATAAAATTTAAAAGCGATACATTGTAATAGGTTTGACTTTAATAATTTAAAAAATTTTTTAATGCTTGTAGAAAAATGCTGTACGAACATTTACGTCATAACATTTACTTGCTTAACATATATTTTAATGGTAAAAATTTTCTTTAAATTATATTGATAAAGAAGAATCATATTTACCGTTACCGTTCTGTCAATGGTATATACTTTACCTGCAAAATAATCTAGATATATTCGTTTTATTCTGAGGATCCTAGTCAGGATATTAGAACAAAGTTATAAATTAATTGTGTTGTCATCGGTTCTTGACCCTGTACAACAGATACTTTAAAAGGGGTGAAAATTACGCTAAAAGATTTCGTTACATACATAGACACATACATACATACAGGTCAATTTTGACGGACCATACCCCAATACACCTTTAACGATTTTATTACCTATTGTTATTGGGTAAACTCATTTGTTCATAAGGGCAGGGGTGGGCCAGGAATTTCTTGACTATTAACCATTAGGCATATAAATATTTTGGCTAATATTTTAGTAGTAGTGTTAAATAACCGTTTTTACTGTGCGTTTCGAAAAAGTTGTTTTACGAGAATATAACTATGTCGCGAAATCATTTGTCATTAGATGGAAAACAGGTTGTGAAAAATGTGTATGAAACTTTAATCAGTAGAGGTCTAATTAAACAAGAAGCTTTAAAAGAAACCTGTCTACTTACAAAAACTCCAATATCATCGATAAGGGATATAATTATTAGTGAAGAATTGAACAAAAGAAAAAAACGTAGTGATATTCAATCTCACGTATAGACAATAGTGATCAGGACCTAATAAGAAGGAAAATATATTGTCTTTATGAAAGCGGAGTTATTCCTACCTTGAATAAACTAAAAAAAAAGCTAGACGAAGACGAAACTAATATAAATATTAGCCGTGCCACCCTCCAGTTGTTTGTAAAATGTGATTTAAATACCGCAAAATAGACAAAAGACAAATAGTAATAGAATCGCACAGATTACGCACTTGGAGATTTAATTACCTTTAATAAACTAAAAGATATGGGTTAGAAAACATCCATAATTTACCTTGATGAAACATGGTTCAATACACACGGTCACAAAGCATCAAATGGATGTGTTTCGAATTCCAGTCAAAATTGTCAGAATGAAATTTTCATAAGGATCAACGTTACAAAAATACGCTGGTTCAGAAACGTCTTCCAAATTATTGTTGAAAAAATATTAATCTAGATGGATTATCTGACGGCTGTGCAGAACTTTTGACGGTTTCCAAATTATTCTTTTAAAATATTCCAAACAACAGTGTTATGTTGGAAACGCAATACAAGATCAGGCGAAAAGCACCGCTTTAAGTCCCAAAAAATTTTGTTAAAAAGAATTTATTTAAATTTGACTTAAAAATAGTCTTTTAAGTCTAACATATCTTAAACAATATGAGTATTTTGGGAACACGGAACTTCACTTACGTATCATGTATGTAAAAATTTGTGACACTATTAAGTCACAGTGTTCTAAGTTGCCAAAAATTTTATTACATAACATACCATTGAGATGAAAAATTCACTCACACATTAAAATGAGGACTCTACATTTTATCAAAACAACATAAACCTATTGTAATTAATCTCAATGATTCTATAGTAAACAATTTAGATTTAGATATTAGATTAAAATGTAATTATGTATAGATAATGCAGTTATACATTTATTAAAACTTTGCATATATTTAATTTCTTATTGTAATTTTAAGATTATACTTACCTAAATAAACAATAAATTATAAATCTTTATATTATTAAAGTCCGTCCCTAATGTTCTGTCCTTTAATACCTACCGATCCGCAGTTTTATTGCTGTCGGCAGGTATAATCCATAAATCAAGGCAAGAGCTAACACGGTATACTTTGAGACAGACTATAAAAAGCTCAAATACAGTTCGAATGGTATGTTTTATAAATCACTTACTTGTTATCAAACTAGTTGTAGGAAGCTACCACTTATGGTTAAAGAGCCAATGACACGTGTTTCATGAAGTGTTTGATTCTGGTAAAAATTTTATATAGTTTTCTAGATAGGACATACGAGTGAGTAAATGACTGATTGCCTGACCTACCGGGGTACATTAGGTACTGTGCATACAGAAAAGGTATGACCATTTTTTTTTTTCCAAAAAAGTGTTTAATTTAAAAGGCAAAAAATATTTTTTGAAAGTTAAGTTTGTTTAACATAAAAACTAAAAAAAAAAATCATTTGCCCATATCTAGGTTAAAAATAAACATTTTAATTTTTTCTTTAATCTGCTTGTTTTTACCGCGCATTTATGATAAAAAATATTGGCTTTTATGGTTTTGGATAAAATTTCTATTTTATCTTTTTTTGATGTTTTTTTTTTTTTTTGAAAAATACATAAAAAACAACCTTGAAATTAAAAAAAATCGGTCTCGCGACTAGTAAGCGGCAAAAATATTGGATTTTATGTTTTTGAATAAAATTTCTATTTTATCTTTTTTTTTATGTTTTTGTTTTTTTTTAAATACATAAAAAAACAAGCAATTTGAAAAAACTAACCACAACTAACCAAATATTATTTTGACATCAATTTTTTTAAATCCTTTGTTTTTAAACGTAGATTGCGAAAAAAATAACAGTAAGCTTTAATACAATGAGAATAAAATTTATTAAGATTGCAAAAATAACGATTTTTTAAACTTTCATAGGTGACCTATTAATTGAAATATTAACTTTTTAATATTTTCGCTATCATCACTTAATCCGCCGTGAAAACAAAGAATTAAAAAAAAATATGGTGATCCACCAATTCATCTATTTTTTATGGCCAAAAATAGCGTTGACCCCACTTGTATATAATTACCGGGGTAAATTTTGAACCAAACCACATCAAAGTTGTATTTCTATAAATTAAAAAAATGTTTAATTAACTCAGAAATTTTACTACCGTCTTAATTATATACATACATATAAAACACAATATTTACAAAAAGCCAATCGCTTTTTTCGGTGTTTAATAATGGGCAATTATGAAAATAAAAGTTGCGCAGACTTCCTGTATGCGAAGTACCTGGTGTACCTAGGTAGGTCAAGCAATCAGTCAATTACGTACTCATTTATACTATAAAAACAACTATGTTAATTTTTTACCTGAATCAAACACTTTCATGATACATGTGTCATGGGCTCTCCGACTATTATATCCAACAATCCTAGGTGATGATATTGACCTTCTCTTATTCTAATAACTTATCTTGTGCTTGTTTGTCATTCCTGAAGCATTTTACGGTAACATCTTGCTACAGTACCTAGACTTCTTTGCACTCTTTCAACAACATCAAGAAAAAACAGTTTAGCTTTCTCTAACCCAGTTTTTTTTATGTTTTAAACTCACAAAGGTGGCAAAAATTTGCTTTCCTTTGCACTTTGAGCATCATTAACATTTTATAAACTATGTTTAAAAACCCACCTTGTTAAATTCGAACACGCCTCTCTGTTTGTGGTGGTGGATTCTATTGGTCAAATAAGTTACAAGTCAACAAACATCAAAAATAAAAAACTGAATTTTATTCGCCAAGAAGGAAAGTAAGTTTTACTGGTTGATAACTAGTTCTATATTTTATTCGTAGTTACTTGGTGTTTAAAATACAGTTATTAGATTACAAAAAAAGTCTACAGTATCAAACACTGACCTTAAAATAATATTATTTCGAAGCAAATTCGCAAAAACGGTAATATATACATACATGTGTATTTTTGCCTCGCTGTTAAAATTATTATAATAGTTAATCCTTTCTTAGCACAATTTGTACTTACATAGACCAGCATGTCGTTACAAATATTTTTCTTTAAAACAATTTTTTTAACGATTTAAAAATTAACAAAGCACTTATTATTGCTAATTAGCAGTCACTGGCAACTTTTTAAGGCAATTAAAAAAAAACGTCTGTTTAATTTGGCGGCCAGCACTTTCACGTATCAGAAACTTAAGTATTTAAACTGTGATTCTGCTTTTTAGCAATATTAAAAAACTAGTTAAAACTAGTTAATAATAAGTATTAATTATTATTAAGTTTTTTACTGTTTCCATTTTCCATATTTTTAAAAGGATATTGATTTTCTTATTCCGTCATAACTTTATTAAAATTATTAGAAACACATGCTATAGAAAAACATATAAATTATTCAAGTCACCGTTTTATTAGCCCCCGCTTTTCAAATAAAAACCAATTTTCATTGAATGATCGATAAGTGCACTCACACACAATTAATTATAAATACCGCAATTGGCCAGGAAAAAATGGATGCCCATTTAAAAAATCGACATCCAGCCTGCATTTATTGCAGCTTAAATTAAACTGTAATTACAGAAAGTGCTTTTCTGTGCGTGCCTGAAAGCTTGCTAAATTTAACAGATTTCAGAAAGATTTTAGATAGAGATCGAACGCTGTTAGAATAACACCGATACGTCACGGTTTTATACGGGTTTGCCATATGAGACCGTGACGAATCGGTGTCTTTCTTACAGCGTTCGATCTCTAAATGCAGTATTTCCCAATAGATTTAGGATTCCGATTTCGTTAAGTGTAATATTGTTACTTACTGAAACTCTAAACTGCATATAGATTAATAATATTTAATTTTTGGTTTTATTTTAAACTAACATACATATTTAAAAAGACTGTAAATTAATATAGATATCATAATTCGGATATTGTGGAGCAAAAATATTACGTAATTTTTTTTAGATTTTTTAATTATTTTTATAAATAAACTAATTACAGAGGCACACAAAAAAGTAGTGTTGACAACAGCAAATAATTGAGGAAAGGCGTAATTTCTGATAATTGTGATTTTTTTTTAAATTTTAAACCTTAATATCTTAAAAACTATAAAAGATACATAAAACTTTATGAAACTGTATAACATACTTTTACAAGACCATTAATTAAACATATTTAATATTTTTGTCTTACAATTAATGCAATCTGTTTCGAGTTTAAAAAAATAATAAAAAATATATGTTTTTTATTTTTGTTTTTTTTTTCCGCAAATTTTATGTAATCTGGAATTCAAATAAATAACATATAAATTTATTATTAAATCAAAAAAACAAAATTACATTAATAAAAACAAACATATTTTTTCCTCATTTGGACTAAAATTTTTTGTCAAAATTACATTTTCGTTTATATTTCCTGTATTATTTATCTTAACAAAAATGTTTATAAAACTTTTTTATAGACAATTTAAAAAGCTTCTTTTTTTTTTGTTGTATGAAATTTTTTGTATCTCTTATAGTTTATATGGTCGTGGTCTAAACATTATTTGGTTTTTCTCGATTTTTTGCTGTTTGACCCCCAATTTGACTTCAGATTCATATTTAGTGGAAGAAATACGCCAGAAAATCTTGGTCCAACATCCAGCACACACCACTTTTTTTTGTAGACCTGTGTTATTTAAACGACTTTGTATTTTGACTAATAACAAAGTTACCTACAGGAAACACTTAACTTGGATGACCTTGTGTACAGTGGCGGCTCGTGAGATTTATTGTTGGGGGGGCACAAAAAATATAATAGAAAAAAGTGTGATTAAGCCTTATTTAAATTTAAAGTCCATTCTTATGTCCTTTTTATTAGAAAACGAATCAGTCACTTTATTATCAAAGTCAGGTATAGATTGTATAATTTTTTTTCAATTGATAAAACAGCTAGGGCATTAAGCCTGTCTTGCAGCATCGTATTTCTCAAAAAAGTTTTTATGCGATTTAATGTTGAAAAACATCTTTCGCATTCACTTGTTGACATTGATGTTGTACAAATAATATCTGCGAGTTAGTAAGTTTCTGTAAACACAGTTGGTTGTTAGTTCAGTGTTTAATTTACCACTGTCAAGCATCGAGTCCAAGCTGTAATTTCGTTCCTAAACAATATGCACACAAAACAAAACAATTTATTTGTGACTGGACAACCACAAATCCACTTATATTTATCGTAAATATTTTTGTTGAACACCCTATTATATGTTCTAGTTTTACTTGAATTTGAATAGTTTATATTTAAATCAGGAGTAGATTGACCATTCTGTTTAACTAAAACTTTCTAATTTCTATTGAATTTGCGGTAGGCTCTAGGTGAAACATTGTAACAAATTTAATTTAAAATAAAACACTCGGTGTAAAGTTTCACAAATTTTTATTCAGATAGATCTGACACGTGTTTCGGTCTCACGACCATTTTCAAAGATCTTTTTAGGAAGAATGAACTTAAAAATAAAATAAAATTATCTTAAACTTACACAGATGGCCTATAGTAAACATTTTATGGCACTAAATTATGTTAATTGCAGCGTCTAAGATGGGCGTACCTACAAAATCTGTTTGAGTATTTGTTAAGTTGTCTTTATTGCTTATAGATTTCTTAATGGCCAAAATTTCCAAATAATCCATTTGTTTACCCTTCTGAATGTTATGTAATAACTTTACATCCCCATTATTAAAAAAATGATTATTGTCTATGCAGTGTTCCGCAAAACCGGTATTTCTCTTGCTGTGTAGTAAGGGTCCCACCTGGAAGGATCCCGTAGGGCTTACAGGCCCTCCGAACTCCCCCTAGGCTTGCCAACCACCCCTCGCTCTCCTTTTGGCTGAGCAAGTCCTCACTACGTGTTTGCCATGTTGGCTATCACGGTTGTTTGGGGTTTTGAAGTTTTTGGCTTAGCCTGGAATCTGGCTTAGCGGAGTGGGGTTTAAGAAGTGACTGAGAAGCTGGGGCCCTTGCCCCAGTGACTCGGACAATCCAGAAATCGGATTTTTAAGTGGCTAGGCCGAGAGGCCAGGGGTGGGTGTACCCGGGTCCTTCCTGTAGGTACCGGGTACCATTCTGAAGTACTTAGTCCAAAATTTGAATTTTGGTCTTTTGTGGGGCCTTTGGAGAGCTGGATCATACCCAGATGGTCCTCGGATCAGAGGGTTTGGATGGTTTTCAGCTATGAGGTAGAGTTTTTTGGCTCTTTCTTTGATAAAAGAATCAAAGGGTGTGAGTTCGAATTCTCTTTGAATTTGCATGTTGCGTACAAACCAGGGGACGTTGGCCGCATTTCTGTACATGCGGTTTAGAAAAGACGTGAGTCTTGAGATGTATGACTTTGCCGCTAGCCCCAGGCTGGAGGCATAAGACATACTTGGACGAATGGTTGAGTTTACCAGAAGAAGTTTATTTCTGATAGTTAGCGGGCTGTTCCTGTGTAGGAGTGGTAGTAGCTTGGAATGGGCCATGCGACCCATCTGTAAGCATTTTTCGATGTGCGGCTTGAACGTGAGACGAGAATCAAGAATGACTCCGAGGTACTTGACAGTGTCGGCCCGGGGAATGGCGTGGTTGTTTAGGATGACGTTGTCTTCCGGGCGTATGCGTCTGCGATGAATAAGAATCGCTTGGGTTTTGTTAGGGTTGATTTTAATCTTCCAAGAATTGCAGAATTCATGGAGATTATTTGTCGCCTCTTGAAGTCGGCGAGTGACTAAAGTAGGGTTTTGGGAGCGTGCAATGATGGCAGTGTCGTCGGCATATAATGCCGTGTGTGTCAGATTCGAGGCAGGAATGTCATGTGTATAAACACTAAACAAGTGTGGGAAGCACGGCGCCCTGCGGGACGCCGGCTTCTAGTGTTCTGGGTGTGGAGAGGGCTGAGTTGACTCTGACTTGAATTTGTCTGTTTCTAAGATATGATTGAATAATTTTAATCATATAGGTCGGATACCAAGGGTGTACAGCTTGAATAACAGTCCATTATGCCCAAAACCCTTGTCGAAAGCCTTTTCAACATCGAATAGCACAACGCCCGTCGCTTCTCTTCTGTTCAGGCCCTCGGTAGTGAGCTCAACAAGTCGAAGAACTTGTTGTTCAGCACTGTGTTTGGAACGGAAACCGAACTGAGTGTTGGGGATGACTTGGAGTTCCTCAGTGTGTTGAATAAATCGTTTAAGAATTATCCTTTCCACCACCTTCGCAACAGAGCTTGTTAGGCTAATGTTACGTTGGTTTTGAGGAAACGTGGGGTCTTTCCCAGGCTTGGGAATCATAATAACAATGGCATGCCTCTATCTGGCGGGGAAATAACCAAGTCGAAGTATCGCATTTGCGATGTTGGTTATGCAATTAAACCTTTTCGGGGCAGTACTTTAAGAACTCTGTTGGAAATACCATCAGGACCAGGGGCAGAACGGCCCTTAAGATTCCTGATTATTTTGTGAGTTTCTATCGGTGAAGCCGGTAGAAACGAAGTCGGTTATGTGTTTGGGCTAGAAGTCTATTGATGTTGTCCACAGCCTCATCGTGGTCTTCATCAATGTCTGGAGGTTCATAGAGCCGAGCGTTCATTTCATAGGAGTCAGCGAAGACCTCAGCCTTCTCCTCATCCGTATAAACTAGGCCGCGAGTCCCATGAACAGGCTTAGGGATTTGTCTAGGGTTCCTCAGAGCCTTAGACATCTTCCATAAGGAGTTGTCTTCGGGCTCAAGGGTTCTAACAAGGTTGTTCCATTTGGCAGCATGAAACTCATGAAGAAGGTCTTTTGTTATTCTGCATAGCTCATTGTATGCACGTTTATGAGGGGGGTACCGAGTCTGATTATAGAGGCGTCTAGCTCGGTTGCGGTTGTTGATGGAGGCTCGAATAGAGCAGGATACTGAGTGTGGGTGGGCTCTGAGAGCAGACGGGTGGTTGCAGTCGTGCAACTTTGAATGGCTGTTTTCAGTTCAGTTTCCAGGCTTAGAACCGCACTGTCGATATCGGCACGGGTTTAGTAAAGGGTTTGAGAGTGAGGGGTAGTTTTGGGCCGGGGTAAGGGGGGAAAAGGATTCTAGTGCAAGGACTTGGGTTACTTGTGACTGTAAAGGTAAGGGTTAGCAGAACAGGGTTATGTTCAGGGGGGCCCTTTATCTGGGGTGGAGAATACAGAAAAAGAAAATTTTTTTAAGTTTGAAATTTTCATGACATCAGGAAGGTACCCGTCTTGAGGAGGATTAAAAGTTGGTCTGACCGGGGGCTATGATGGTAGCCCCAGCCCCCGGGGGAAGGGGGCTAGTCGTTTTGCCTGAAGATTCGCCAGCCGACATCTTGCGGGAAAATTTGAATTTCGTGTCTTTATTCTATCCTGTAAAGAACGCCCTGTTTGCCCTATAGGTTGCGTCACACCTCATTACAACATATTTTATATATTCCGGATTGTTGATTCTTAGGACTTTTTTCTTTGTTATTTACTAAACCCTTGCCAAATTATTTTTATTAACTGAAATACAATTAATTCCTAATTTGCGAAAATTATTGCTAATTTTATTACTTATACCAGAGACATAATTTTAGCAAACCATTTTAGCATTACTATCATTTGAAGTAATGTGTGTATAAAAATGCTTTTGAATATTTTTATGTTTTTTGTTTCTTATCAGTTTGTTGATGATTGCGGGACTGTATCCATTATTGTAGCTATTGTTTTTATTATATTGACTTCTTTTGGTAGTTTTCTTGGCTTAATGGAACACTCTAATAACCTATGAATCTACTATGGAAGGCCGACATTTTTATTTGCCAAGACTTGTTAGAATTTGCATGTATAATTGTATCTGTTGTGGTTGGTTTACGGAAAATATCAAAATCGAATGTATTGTTTTTACGGCTAATTTTAAAATCTAAAAGTTAAGTGAGCTATTTTCTTCCGTTTCTATTGTGAATGCTTGTGAAAACTTTCTGTTCAAACGTCAAGGGACCGTTCTCTAAGAGGTAGGGAACCGAATTTATTTCGGATTCCATTATAAAAAATATTAAACATTCACCAATAATTAAACTTCATAAAATTATTATAATGCATTTCCGCGCAACCAAAAAAGTCAAACCGCTTTTATTTGGAGTTTTCGTAGTTGGAGACACGCAACTTTGTGCCCATCATTAGCTTGAATTGCGAACGCCGAGATGTCGGATGCTTGCGATTATGGCTGAAAGAGCACAATTCGAGTGTTCCCGGAAATTAGTTTTGAGGCGTTAATGCTCGATCCTCGCAGGTGGCGTGTAGGAAGTAACTTTTGAGTATACTTCATGGCAATAGACATAAACTCGAATGAAAATAAATATTACAAAAATATTAGAATTAGAATTAAATAATATTTTAAACAGGGTGGGCACGTTTCCCTGTGCCCCTTAAGACCGGCCGCCACTGCTTGTGTAAATAGCTTACAAATATAGTTATCTACAGAAACTAACGTCTACATTTACTTCTTTACCATAGTTTATGTGTTGTTAAGGAATTTCAGGAACGTTAGGTAGAAACATTTTTAGAAATTAAAAAAATATATTTTTTAAACATAAATTTACAAAATTTACCAAAATTTACTTTACTTAATTTTTCTCTGCCACAACTGGCATATCCAAAATAAAGCAGGCTACACACCTGTCTCTGTAGTTAGCACCTGTATGTGCAGTCTGTTTACGTTTGCGGCCATACAATAGCCTCAATTAAAATTAACTTCAGTTGCATTCATGTAGAGCCAATGTGAAGACATGTCTAACATAGAAATTACCGTGGATAACTTGGGCGTCGTCCAATTCGGCCCCAACAAATAATATATCGGGTAATACGATTTTAATGTCCTTTCAAAAGTGCTTAACTTTCGTCAATGTCTTAACTTTTCGGGAGGGAAAGGTTTTGAACCCTTAAAACCCTTCCCCTGGCTACGCCCGTTTACTTAGGACTAACTGACCACAAAAATATATATATATATATATATATATATATATATATATATATATATATATATATATATATATATATATATATATATATATATATATATATATATATATATATATATATATATATATATATATATATATATATATATAGAGGAGTGATAACTTAGAAAAGAAATAATACTTTTCAAACTTCCACAATTTTTTTATTTTTAAGTTTTATTTATACAAAAGAAAACTCGACATGTTTCTCAACACTGTTGCTTCGTCAAAGGAGTCTCTTAAACTCCTTTGACGAAATATATATATATAATATATATATATATATATATATATATATATATATATATATATATATATATATATATATATATATATATATATATATATATATATATATATATATATATATATATATATATATATATATATATATATATATATATATATATATATATATATATATATATATATATATATATATATATATATATAAATAAAAGGAGGGATAGTCTTGACTTGACTAGGGTTTGAAACCAAGATTGTGGTTTTTGGGGTTTAAGTCAGATTAGGGTTTTTTATAAGTAAAACTCTTTGTTATTACTACCGAGCTTGAGAATTTATTGTTCCCTTCATCGGGGCTGAAAAATACAGAGAAAAGCTTTAAAATTAAGATCTTAAATACTAAAAACAAATGGATTACCTTGGGTACAACGTGAGTATTAATTGAAGTATTGTTGCAACACTCAAGAACATCAGAACCCATATTAATTAACTATACATAACGATTAATTAGCTACATGCCGATTTTAATTCACCATGTGTTTAACCTATACCATAACCTCACTTGTTACTGGCATGGTTTTTTTACAGAACGATGGAGCGAAAAGAGAATAAAATTCTTTTTGCAGGTTACTGCATGAAGAGATTCGTGGATCTCGCGCAAGAAATCTGCGGATCACTACGCGGAACTGATATTAGATGTCGCCAGCTGTGAGTGTCGTCACCCCCCTCCTGTCACTAAGGGGATGACGGCCCTCAAAGCTGGGTACTGTCTCACTAGATGGCGCGATGGAGTGGAATCGCCTCCCTCTCACTAGGAGGCGACTCACCCCACTAGTGTAATTCATTCCCCTTTTTTTTACAATTATTGATAACTCTTTCCCAACTAAATTATTAAAAATAATCTATAACACTAGACAGTCCACTACAGTACAAAATCCAATGATTGGTGAAGGCACCCCTGATATCTCTGCATTTCTTTCTAACAATAGACTTATGTAATTACTATGCTCTTCCAGCAATAAACAATGTTACTACTAAAATCAAAAGTTTTCAAAACTCATACACTATTAAAATCACAAAAAAGTTTTAAAAAGTTGGAAATTTATTCACTCCTTTAAAAGATAGAATGAATCACCATAAACCAGGAGTGGTTTATAGCATTCCTTGCTCCTCCTGCAACCAAGTATACATAGGACAAACTGCAAGAGTCCTCAAAGACAGATTAACGTCACACAGAAGTGATTGTAGACTGCAGAAACGTTCTTGTGCTTTAGCAGAACATGCCCTGGATACAGGACATGAACCAGACTATACATCTGTCTCCATTTTACATACAGAAAATAACTTAAAAAAGCGACTGTTTCTTGAGATGGCTGAAACACATTTATCCAACAACTGTATTAATAAAAAAAGAGATATTGCTGAACTGAACGCGGTATACTCTTATATAATCACTGTAAATGCCAGCTCAGGGGACCGGTCTGCCGCCTCGGTCTCTTCTGTGGATTCATGATTTTAATGTAAATACTTGCCAGCTTGTTATGCACCAGTACATTTAGATATTTATAAGTTAACATAAAAAGTTGTTCTTTGTTTTTCATTTCTCTCTTTAAGCTTGTTTTCTCTCCCTGGTAACTCTAAACTTGCAAGATACCCACTGGAGATAAGTCTGTTTTTTAATTATCATAGTTTCTTAATATATAATAAATTAAAATTAATAAATTGAAACAATAAACTTTAACATTGTAAAAAAAGCGAAAGGGGAATGAATTACACTAGTGGGGTGAGTCGCCTCCTAGTGAGAGGGAGGCGATTCATTCCCATCGCGCCATCTAGTGAGACAGTACCCAGCTTTGAGGGCCGTCATCCCCTTAGTGACAGGAGGGGGGTGACGACACTCACAGCTGGCGACATCTCATATCAGTTCCGCGTAGTGATCCGCAGATTTCTTGCGCGAGAACCACGAATCTCTTCATGCAGTAACCTACAAAAAGAATTTTATTCTCTTTTCGCTCCATCGTTCTGTAAAAAAACCATGCCGGTAACAAGTGAGGTTATGGTATAGGTTAAACACATGGTGAATTATAATCGGCATGTAGCTAATTAATCGTTATGTATAGTTAATTAATATGGGTTCTGATATTCTTGAGTGTTGCAACAATACTTCAATTAATACTACGTTGTCCCAAGGTAATCCATTTGTTTTTAGTAATTAAGATCTTAATTTTAACGCTTTTCTCTGTATTTTCAGCCCCGATGAAGGGAACAATAAATTCTCGAGCTCGGTAGTAATAACAAAGAGTTTTACTTATAAAAAAGCCTAATCTGACTTAAACCCCAAAAACCACAATCTTGGTTATATATATATATATATATATATATATATATATATATATATATATATATATATATATATATATATATATATATATATATATATATATATATATATATATATATATATATATATATATATATATATATATATATATATATATATATATATATATATATATATATATATATATATATATATATATATATATATATATATATATATATAAAACTAACTGTTTAAGACAGTTAAAATAGATAACCTGTTCTCTTTGCTTCACTATAACACTCTCTTCCTAGAGCAGTTTCGCCTGCTTACAGGACTCGTCAATAGAATAGGGCTGTAAACCAGGGGTGTCAGTAATATTAAAATTTGGAACAGCTTTTAGGCTCTAAAGTGATGGCCCACTTACGGGAACGGGGCTAGGGCAGGTAAGGCAGTGTTAGCCACGTAGATGGGATCATAAATCTCTCACGTTACTTATTTATTGGGGTTTAATAAAACGGCCATAAAAACCAAATAAATTGTATTTTTTTTAAAGCTTAGAAAAACAACAAAGTATAAAGAACTAAAACTGCCAAAAAAACTAAAAACCAACGTACAGGAAAAGAATATACTAAATTTAAGCATATAAATATTAGTTTAAGGTTATCTTAGCTTTGTATATCCCCAAGACTATATCGTTTTAATTTGAGAATTTCAAATCTTCATTTAAATTTATTTAAATTAAATATACACATCGTTATTGTAATATATGAAGATTATTTTTATGCATGCCATTGAATCAAATTGTTACTATAAAGATTTAGAATGAAGATATCATAGCTCAGCATAAGTCGAAAGTTTCTTTAGAAATAAATATATGATTTTGTTATATTGAGATTCTACTGAATCTGAAAAGTTAATTCGGAAATGTTAGTATGTTTAAAATAAAATATCGCACTTTAAATCTGAGCCTACAATTGTATTTCTAAGAATATGATATACTCAAATTAAATATTTAAATTTTTGGTTTTATTATAGCAAATCTTTGGTATAAGTAGGTTTTGTTTTATTTAGTGATATTGTAATATTAAAATGAAAATATTAACTATTTAATTTAATAATTTTAACATGTTCGGTTTAATATGCTGACATTTTTAGAACTGAAATATGT
This sequence comes from Listronotus oregonensis, assembly GCA_019359885.1. NCBI lineage: Eukaryota > Metazoa > Arthropoda > Insecta > Coleoptera > Curculionidae > Listronotus > Listronotus oregonensis. The sequence continues at coordinate 48,165 of JAHBCN010004026.1, forward strand.
ACAGGGTGTAACAAATTCGAGTGTATCCATGGGGATTTTGGAAACCATGGAATACGAAGTCGGTTAAATTAAGGCAAAGTTGCGCATTTACTTGCCCAACAAAATGCCGTTTAAAATGTGTCAGATTTTCGAATAGTTCCAAAGATATATATCCAAAATTTTGAAAAATGTATTTTATTTTTTCTAACCTATTTATAACCGATTTTAAAATTAATAACACATTCACATAGCCTACTCATTTCCGCTAAATATTAGTGTTTTGGATTTCCCATTCAACGTTTCGTTTTCTGACGACCATCATCAACTTTATTTTTCTTGTTACGCCATATAGGATCTCTTTCACTCTCATTACTTTTTGAGCTAAGTACCGAACCACAAATCTGATATGCAAGTGTGATACATCGTTGAATAGGTCATTCAATAAGAAACTCAAAACTAAAAAAAATCCAATATGGAGTCCACAAAAAAAAATAAAGTTAATCATGGTCGTCATAAAATTAAACGTTGAATGGCAAATCCAAAAACACTAATATTAGCGAAATAAAGTGCTATGTAAATGTGTTATTAATTTTAAAATCGTTAATAAATAAGGTTAGAAAAAAAGATCAATTTTAGAAAATTTTTTTTTTTTGTATATCTCTGGAACTATTTGGAAAAATTACACATTTTAAACGGCATTTTGTAGGGCAAGTAAATGCGCAACTTTACCTTAATTTAACCAACCTCGTATCTCTTACGGTTTTTAAGATCCCCATGCATACACTCGAATTTGTTACACCCTGTATAATACATTTAAAGAGAAGCTGCTGCACCAATAACTGAACACATTCTTTTTAACGTATCCGATTTTTTTCCGTATTCAGTTATTTTAGGAAAATAATGTTGTATATGACCTCAACACTGTTGACCTAAACAACGTCACTTTCATTAAATTGGAAATATAGAAAATATACAGGTTACTTTTTTAAAAATGATAAAAATCCATTATTACGTTTAGCTAACATTAATATAGGTATACAATTTTTTAAAAGTTTTTTCGCTGTGTTAAAAAAGTCCATTATAATTATAACAGGTTTAGCTGACAACTACAAAAAAACAACAGGTAAAAAATCTTAACGTTTATTAAAAAAATATCTTGCTGAAGCTTTTTAAAAATCTGTTAAATAACAAATTATAATTTTCATTATAGAAGAATTAACTTTAAGTTCTACTTTCTTGGAAAAAGAAACAGTCTTGTTCTCAACTTCGTAACGAAATAAAAATCAGTTCAGCTATTTTTCTTTGTACAGTCATTCGAGGCCCAACCAACGGGATTAGTTTTTTAAAAAGGCCTTCGGACAACTCTGGCAACTGGTCTTCCTCTGACATTTTCTAAAAAAATAAAATAAACATTCAAAATGCTAAAATTAAAATATTAAGCAACACATTTTTCTGTAATAAGTAAATAGGTGGGTACATCAGATTTCTATACCAACATACAGATAAATAAAAATAAAATATAAATAAAATGCATGTTAAAATTTAATTTAAAAGTAAATTAACTCCTATACATACGTACAGGGGCGACAAACTACAAGTACAAAGTGTTTTAAATATAATTAATTCAAAAAACTGTTTCTCAAATCGTATACTACGTTTTTCCTAGGTACTCCTAAACATTTAACTAAAAAGGTAAAGATACTCAGGCTTATACAATATACAGGGTGTAAAAAGTATGATGCTCATCATTTTAATGGGCGACAGTGGAGCTCAAAATAAGTCGAAAAGTTTATATGACATATATGTCAAAACTTGACAGATTTTTTTCTAAACGATGTTAAAGTCATGCACTTTGAAAGCAGTTATTTCTGTAAACCGTAACAACTGGAAACTTTTGTCTTAATCACTTATCAGTAGATTCATTTGATAATAAAATAAACTTAATTTTAAATGTTTTAGTCTACAAATAAAAAAAAATTAATGATTTTTTAACAATTTTTCTCCCAGTTAAAAATTAAAAAAAACAATTGGCAACAGAGCGATACCTTTGTGCGAAGTCAGTCGTACAAAGAAGCTTCCCGATCCGGGCACGATATTTTTGTTTGTTTTTGAATCGGGAAAAATATGCCGGTATGTTTTAAATTCAAGACAAACGTATTGCAAGTGTACCTACTAAAGACTGATGAAAACGGAATGTGTGCGACCGAGAAATCTTATTCTTTAAGCAAAACAAAAAGTGTTGTTTTAAAGCATAATTAGTTGTGTTCTTAAAATGGATATTAAGCTTATTCTTATGGTGAGTACAATTATTTTTTAATTACAAATAAAAACCAAACAATTATTGATTGTTTTTTACTTAAATTTAATATTAAAATAAGGTGCAGAAAGTAATTTTTATTGTTTGTGTGTAAATGAATGAACATCTCCTTAAAAAAAAGTGTGCAAAAAACTCACAACAACGTTCGAAGTGGAGACCCGCCGCTTCGACGAAACAGACGCGGTGTTGCCATGTTTTTTAAACTTGAAAAGGGCATATTTCGAAAACAATTAACTTTTGACTCATATGTTCTTGGCTTTTTCGACTTATTTTGAGCTCCTCTATCGCCCATTAAAATCATGAGCATCATACTTTTTACACCCTGTATAGAAAGCAAGATACATAATATGTATTATTATTATACATTTTATTTGTAAGAATTTTTTTCAAACCGGTGCAGTTTGGGGTACTTATAGGCTACAGGGAGTCAAAGTTTTAAAATAATATACTTAACTAAAAGCAGTTTGCTTAGAATAGCCTTAGTCAATTTCATTTACCCATATTCCTAGTTGGCAAGTTTTAAAAAATGTAACGCGCGCCAATGCCTTTCAATTCTATTTAAGATTTTTTGAATAGTTAAATAAAAAAAATTTATTTTAAAAATAATGCCTAAAAATATACAATTTATTAGACATGTAGGTAGGTATATGTATATATTGTTTGTTAGGTATACTGAATTTTATCACACTCTGTACTCATATTCTGTAGCCTGTAACAATATTAATGGTTTATATAATGTACTTAGTAGTTTTTTTAGTCAGTTAATATCTAACATTTTATATAAACATGTTTAGTTATGAAACAAAAGCGTATGCTCCTATAGGTGAGTTTATTTAAATAAAAATGCCTGTTTTGGTGACAATTGAGATCTATCCACCCTTGGTTTTTTGGACAACAGTTTTATAAAACAATGGTGTAAATACTTACCTAGGCTTGAATAACACTATCACATCCCCACTGTTGTAAAATGTCTTCAACTCCCATTATTTAATCGTACAAACACCCAAAACAAAAACACTGCAACGGGATTAGAACAGTCCGATAATTTCGCTATACCCTTCACCTTGATCTATAATCACAAGAATGAACGGGCAAACCAAGCACCGCCAATTTCCGGTGCCAATCGGGGTACATCGTAGGTGGACTTTCTAGAAATGAAAATTTCAAAAATTTTATATTTAGATTATATTGCAAATATATTCTCAAATTGAGCAATCCAAATGTTTCAAATTGAACATACAGGACGCGTTCTTTAAATGATATGTCATTTTAATTGGAAATGACCAGTTTTTATTTTAAAAGTAACTGAAATTCAAAGTAAAATTATATGTTATTTTAAACTGAAGAACAAAGAAGTTCAAACCAAAATCATGAAAGTCTTAGCTTTAGACTGTATTTTTAAATTGAAAATATATTCTGAGGATATGAAATAATTTTATTAATCATTTTGAAATACTTCTTTTAAGGTGGCTTTCTTCAAATAAGAATCGGTAATCTCAATTTAAATAAATATAAACAAGAATATCTAAATACTCTATTTGATAATATGTTTTTTTCTGTGTAGGAGCGTTTTGCTCCTACATAATTTTTAATAAAATGCTCCACTTTATGAATACACTGTAGAGTAAACACGATAGGAAACCTTTGTATATACCTTTTTTTTCTCGCTCTGCGTGCTGATTAAGGTTGTAACGGAACTCCGCCTCCGTTACTGCGGAACTTCCGCAAAGAACCGACCTCCGCATCCGCCTGCGCAGAATTTATGCGGAGTTTTAAAGGAAGTTTATTTACGATAACATACAATGCGCAAGGAGCGATGCTGGGCGACGCGGCCGCTCGGCTACCTCTTCTCAATTTTAGTTACTAGTTTATTTATGAAAGCATCCACCTCCGCTAAGAAGGCCTCCGTTACAACCCCGGTGCTGATATAGATCTGCCGAAGGTCGGCGACCAGCTCCACTAGGTATAGTCTCGGACGCTATGTTATTAAAAATAAACGAAAGCAGAAGGTTATAATTTAAATATGCATATAAATAGGATATTTGTAATTACTTAGTAAATAGTTTAAAAAAATAATAAAATGTCATAGTCTAACTCGGAAAAAGTCTCTACAAATAGGTTTGTTTCTGTAAATCCCCGTCGTCTCAACGTACTCAAAAATTCGCTATTTCCGCGACTAGTCGCTGCGAACGGCAACATTCCCACTTCCCACTTCGTGCGTTTCCGGATGACTTCGGTCTCCTTCGAAGTGGGGAAAGGTCTTTGTTGCGGAAGCCATTTTCTTTCACTTATTGTTTATGTGCTATTTTTAAAGTGCCGTGTCGCCGCGTGATTTTGGAGATTTTTCTTAATTATTAGTGTTTTTCTGTGTTATTGGGTAAGTTTGGCATATTTTTTGTTTTAAGCAGTAATTCGCTTGAGTTGAGCATATTATGCAGTGTGTTTTGTTACAGAAGAAAATCGCAGAGACAGCTGCCCCAAATTTTTTGCAAGGAAAACGAGGATAAATGCACCATTGTGTACAATATATACAATCATTTAATAATTTCATTTTTATTCTGAACTCCTAATATTTATGTATATTTTTAATGGTATGCAATAATTTTGTAATTTAATTTAATTTTTTACTCGGAAACATTTCCTTTCGAAGTGTTTTGTATGGAAAAATTAAAATTATGCAAATTATATTTTAGCTACTGCTGTAGGTAGGCCTATTTTTTGCTTGTTTTAAAACACTAAGGTTATCTTGTCTTTGAAAGACTAACAAAATTAAACTAAACATTTTTTGTTAGGAAAGAAATTAACAAATCTTCATTTCAATTAACTACTATGTGGGTACTTTGAGAGCTGTAATACTAATGTACTTGCATTCATCATAGAGAGAAATTGTAAGAGATTTCAAAACTGGAAAAAGTTTTATAATTATCAGATCTAAGGGCATGAATATTTTAAAATGAAGTGCCATTGTTATAGCATTATTATTTACTCCTTCTATAATAAAACAAAATAAATAAAAATGAAATTATTTTACTGTTGTTTCTTCATACTTTTACAATATAAAACTAATTAGGGGTATCATTGTATTTTGTAATCAATTTCTTTACGCAGAAGCATGCTTTTTATGTAAATATTTTAATTTAATGTGCTTTCAAAACATATTAAATTTGCTAACATACATATATTTTAAAATAGCAAGTAGTTTGCAAAAATTAAAATAATTCAAAAATGTCTATTAGTTGTTAATAATAATTTACATTATGAGTCCGGTAGGTTACTTGTTACAGTACGAGTTAGACATGATGGACGAGGTGATGCTAAGAGCCTAGTCAAGAATGTCCAAACCTAAACTAGTAACTGTAACAAGTATTACTGAAATGTATCGAAATGTATTTTATTTTATACTTAAGTCTGTTCTGTATTATTATTTGATTTCAAAAATCAAAAAATCACAATTTATTCCAAAAGTTGCATTACCTTTTAGCCTGTGACGACAAACAAGTGGAAGAAAATGTCATGTTGGCATATTTTTTTAAATGTCCTGTTTGATATATAAAAATGAAACAGTTTGGTAAGTGTTACATAGTGACACTTACCTGCTCTGATATTGAACCTACCGGAATTAAATTTATATTGTAATCGAAGGTCTACCAGACATTATGAAATAAAAGTATAATCAGCTGTTGACCGCTAACCCCATAAACAACTAAAAGTTAAAATCATATGATTATGTTCTGTGCTTTTGTGTATTTTAAGGCTGAATTACTGCTAATTTGGTTAGTATTAAAAATAAGATGTCAGTTAAAGTGGCAAAGTGGTATGTGTTTTAATAAATATTGTAGGAAAAATAGGAAAACCATTCAATATATATCAACATATAGGTACAGGATCATTTAACAAGTGCTGAAAAGAGCTATAGTTGTGGCTTTCCTCATTTAGGAAAAGGGTCCCATTAAAAAAATATTTTATGACGTATTTTTTTTTGTTTTAATTTAATCCATTTTCTTTAGTATTCTTTCAAATTTTATGGGCAAAATACACAAGATGGCTATATCACATTTTTTTTATATAAGAAGAATGCCATCAATATGGCCATATTTAGTCCTCATTGGATGGTTCTGTAAATTGATCGTCATGTATTTACATGAGGAACATTTTTTAAAAGATTTTTATTCATTTATGTTTATGTTGATACATAAATTAAAAAACAGATTTCAATGTTAAACTTCTTATAGATGTATGTAATTTCAAAGTTTTTAGGCTCAAGTATTTTACATTTTAGATTTTTTTTTTGTAAATATATTTAGTTTTACCGAGAATGGGATGAGTTATTTATTTTTATAATGGTTTTTATTATTTTCTTATGGTATAAAAAAGTGGAGGAAGCACAATAAGTATTTTGTCAGATTTTATACACATAATTTTGATTAAAAGTGTATTTTATAATAGCATGAGATGTTGAAGATTTTTTTTTTCTATTTATGTTTGATTTTATGCTAGTCACTAATTATTATTATATATAGCCTTTACCAATTTTAAATTCTGGAGGAAATTTAAGATAATAAGAGTGGAATCAAGTTAATTAATTATTTTTTTGAATAAAGTAGGGAAACTGAAAAAATTAGAACTAAAATCAACAAAAACTGATAAAAAGACCAAATAAGCTTAGGGTTTTTTTTTGTATTTAGAAATAATCATCTTAGTTACCATAGTTTATACAAAATTGCAATATCTACTTTTTGAACATGTGTATTTTTAATTTTTAAATATAATGACAATGTAATTCTACGATAAGAGCATACAACCTATGTCACTGTGTCTCACCATATAGAAATATCAATTTATATTTTTCTTATTTATTTTTTCATATTGTTTACTTTTTCATGTCACTAATAAATATATTTACTGTGCAAGAAACAAGTTTATACATCCATGTCACTTTCTCTACGTACTTACCTACTTTCTTTCGGACAGCATTATACCTAACAAAATGAAATAGGTTTAAAAGACGCGAAGAAAAGTAACTAATATCTTGGTTAAGAATAAGGTACTGCTATTTTTTTCCAGATGTGTTGCTGCGTACTTCTACCCATATGAAAAAATGGTGGACCATTTATTTATTCTTGCTGTAGTTAAAATTAATATATGTATATAGATAATTAAAATAAATATATAAATTTTAAGTTTTGTGTTTTAATTGAATAATGCCCTTCCTTTTACATGCAAAAATTTAAAAAACTTGTGTTTGTTTATTTGAAAAACGGAAGTTTTAACAATAAGCAACAAAATAATTAATTAATAATTAAATAAATAAAAAAATATTTAAAACGCATTTTAAGGTTTTTTTAAAACAAAGCAATTTTGGCTTATTTTGGTATCTATTTTAGTTGAAGGATAAATAATTGGTTAAACTTCACCAACAAATAATCAATTGATGAAGTTTAACTTATTTTTTTTCCAATCAACTAAAAAAGATACCAAAATAAATCGAAATTGCTTTGGCAAAAATTTTAAATGCCCGCCATAAATATAAATCATCTCAATCGGTAAAGTAGGACAAATATTATTTGATCAACAGACAGGGCCATCTATAAATAAAATTATAAAATAATAATGTAGAGCCATCTCTAGGGGAAGTGGGCGTTCTTGCCAATCAAGGTTATCTTCTGTTGCGAAAGAAATACATTGTTGCAACACTTCCCTAACCCTTTTTTCTTCTGTGGCTGTAACGAGTGTTTAGTGAACAACAGAGAGACCAAGCATCTACTTATTAGACAAATATCATTGCCTTGTGGTAAGATATAAATATCTTACTTTCGATGCCGGACTGAAATCGCATTCAGCAGAGTCGACACCGGGTTTTACCGGAGTGGGTAAATATGTTGTTAAGAACTGGAAAAATTCCCTACTGTCTCGGTATGTACGAAAAACGTAACTCCGTTTTAAGACAGTTAAAATAGATAACCTGTTCTCTTTGCTGTTCACTATGACACTCTCTCCCTAGACGCGTTTCGCCTGCCTTACAGGACTCGTCAATAGGGCTGTAACGAGTGTTTAGTGAACAACAGAGAGACCAAGCATCTACTTATTAGATAAATATCATTGCCTTGAGGCAAGATATAAATATCTTACTTTCGATGCCGTACTGAAATCGCATTCAGCAGAGTTGGTCTCTCCGTTGTTCACTAAAACAACGGATCCGCCATTTTGAATTATAAAAATCAGACCCTAAATTCGTGATCAGCGACCCTTAAAACCTTTATGTCTCAAATCTGGCGTAAATCGGAAAAGTTTTGAAATTTGGTCCGTGATATTGAACCAGCCATCTTGAATTTTACCAATTCCCCGTTTAACAAACTTAGCGCAGATAGGTTAATTTTTTAAAAATAAATATTTCTTTGAGAGTACGAAAAAGGCAAGAAAATATTCTGGTTAGGTGTGTTAGTTGTGGTTGGCGTATACTTTTTACTTTGTGTCAAAATTTATTTACTTTCTCATAATATTATAAAATAGGCACGCCTAGGATTCGTAATATATTTTAGTAAATAAATTAAACTTATTTTGGGCCGAGATGAGTGGTTTAAAAGACCAGATTTCGGTTTGGGTCGAAATTTATGTGCCATATCTGATACCTCGCGCCGAGATGAGCGACGGGCAATATCTATGCTGTTTTAGACGCATGTCATTATTACACTTTCATTTTAGCAGTAAATATAAGAAACATTTGTAGAGGAAGATGGTGACTTACAACAATGCACACAGTTTAAAACCAGTAAGTAGGGCTGCATATTAACCAGTTATGCCAATATTGGCGTCAATTACCTTTAAAGTTTCGTCGATAAACCTACAATCGACAGGTTACCTGCAACGTTTGGATTATTGTTAAATCAATGCAAGGTGCAAAACAAATTTAACAGTTTTAATAAATAAACTCATAACTAACCACAACCAATTACAACTAACTGCGAATCCAAAATAACAGTTAACAATTTTGCCATATTTTTGGCAATTTTATTAGGTACCCATATGTAAATTTAAATACTAGAATAAAATAGTTAAAAAAAGCAAAGACCACCATGCCTGGTAGCAATAGGCTAAAATTTTGAGCTTTTTTATATGCTAATAGTATAATTACTGATAACTGTTTTTTTTTTAATATTTTAGTTAATTGTCACTTATACTTATAATATCCCTAGTGCATAAATTATTACCGGAAATTTTTTTGAGGTCACGAATATTTTGAAAAGTAATTTTCTTAAAATATTCGTGACCGAAGAAAAATTTCCGGTAAGTAATTTAAGGTCGTGGGATATTCGGTAAGAAAATTTTGAACCCAGTATAAATTTCGAAAATGTTGGATATTTTTATTACAAATGACAAAAAATCAAACTAACATAGTGAGGCCATGAATGACAAACAATTGAGTGTCAAATGTAGGTATCCTACTTCAAGATTTTATGTTTAACCAAATGAAGCTTTTTTCTTAGTAAAACAAAATGCAAATTCCTAACTTTAGTTATATATAACCTTTATAAATAACTTAAAGACATTATATATTTTCATCTTTTATCAACTTTAATCTACTAATATTAGTGGAACATCATTTACTTTTGATAATTATGACTTTTAAGTACCCTACTTCAAGATTTTATGCTTAACAAAATGAAGCTTTTTTCTTAGTAAAATAAAATGCAAATTTCTAACTTTAGTTGCATAGAATCTTTATAAATAATTTAAAGGCATCTTATATTTCCATCTTTTATTAACTTTAATCTACTAATATTAGTGGAACATCAGTTACTTTTGATTATTAGTCTGAAGTAAGCCATATCTATGTCTTGTTTCGCTGATGCGTTAAAAACGTCTAGGCGGCCATGAAATGTAAAAAGAACGTAGTAATGGCCGCTAGACTTACAAAATGTCAACTACGTAAAAAATAGATTATTAGGTACTATCTAATTATTAAAAAACTGAATCGACAACAGAAAAAGTATACCTAGTGTATAGTATAAAAATAATGGCTTTAGACTTAACAAAATACGGATTGTGTAGTTTGTGCAAAGAATATTCAGACATTAAAAAATACCATCGTCAGCTTCCCTATTTATCAAAATGCATTGAAGATCTTAACTACGAAGAAACCACGGGTGAAAAACTGTTTACAAGAATCCAAGAATATCTAGTAAAATCTTCAAGTAAATTTAATAAAATATCTAAATTCAAATTAAATAAACTTGTGTCTAAATATTTTATATATTTTACTAAACATAGACATTTACAATATTCCGAGCAAATTTCAGTTTTAAGTCCTATTTATTCTCCATTAAAACGAGAAAACGTTTTGTTAGAATTTGAACATCACTTAAATTTAGTTACAAACATTTGTTATTAAATTTCTTATTTAGTATTAATGTAATAAATAATTTTTTAAATATTTGACAAATCAAATTTGCATAAATTTTTATTTTTATATGCAAAAAATATTCACATTAATATGCTTTTTTAAGTAAAAAAATGGTAATAATTCTACATAAATAAGGCACTGTAATTCCCGCGTCATTATTTTGAATATTTTGATGTTTCAAATGTGACAGGGAAATTTCCAGTGTAATTTCGCCGGAAGTGCTAGTGGATGAATATTTCCGGAAATTTTTTTCGTTGCCATGGAGATGATTGTAAATAAAAGCTTCTGATTGGTTGGAAAGAGTAGGTTCAAAATTTCACATGAATCCATCTGCTAAGTTTTGTTACGCTTTTCTCTGATTCTACATTCCGTAGCTACGCGAACATCTGTCTAAAATAAAACACAGACACCACGGATATAAAAGAGTGAAAAATAATACTTTTCTGAACAGTAATTTAGTAATTAATTAGGAGATTAGATAAACTCCAATTAGGCAATGGAACATCTGGTAATCTGAACAGGTGTTTTGAAAGCCAATATCGTTTTTAAATAGTTAGTGAAATAATTTTCTGGAATAAAATAGTTCATTTTACTTATTATGTCATCTTAAAACTTATTTGGTTACATATAGATTAGATTATATACTGGAAATTTTACAACAGCATTTGTTAATCAATCAAAATGGGTTTTTTTCTGAGGCCACCATCGCAGCGTATGAATATTATCGGAAATTTTTCTTTTAAGGATGGATTTTAGTGACATTTTTCGACAAAATAGAAGAATAATTTTTTTGACACATAAAACAAAATTATAATTTTCAAAAAAAATTGTAAAACAAATCATACATAATACGAAATAACGAGCTATGTTAAATATTAAAAAAGTTTTTTTGTGCCACTACAATGGATTCTTAAAAAAAATTGGCTGTCAAATCTGTTCGCAGGCGCTGATTATGCATGCGAAACGTACGTAAGACACCTATAAAAAAATGAAATAAAAAGTAAAAAAGCCATTTTCTACCCCTTGTAGTAACTTAAAAGTTTATTTTAAATTAAGGCGTTTGCTCCGATAAGTCCTAAAATAAGATTTTCTTGTAAGCACAATACAGTAGAAATCAATGTTAAAATTATTTTTAACGTAATTCGGTGAAAAATTTTCTTAGCGAATACCACGCGACGTTAAATTAACTCTGGAATTTTTTTCGCTCAAAAATATTTTTAGAAAAATAGATATTCCTGCTCTTCGACTTCGATAATTTTTTATACACATACATATTTATGAGCTCGAAACAATTTTCGAAAATAATTTCAGCTTTTATGGTATCACTAGTAAATTTTTTATTTTATTTTTAATTAAAGCTATAGGGTTAAATTACAATTATTATGAGTATTTAAGGTATCTATTGTCCACCATAATATAAGACGACAATACAAGTCGGTGGCTCATTTTTAGTTTAAGGACGTCTAAAGGAGAGTGTTGTGAAAATATACAAGTTATTTTTAACATTTGTGGGCAATTTTTCTAACACTTACAAGAACCTGCATTTAGTCTCATGGGCATAAAAAGGGATTTAAAGAAATGTAATTCAAGTAGCCTGAGAAAGGGACTGTGGCGTCATATCGCATTTTTAACTGTTATAGTCTGCCTCAAAGTATATCGTTATGGCTTTTGACGGACTATACCCCAATACACCTTTAACGATTTTATTACCTATTTTTATTGGGTAAACCCATTTGTTCTTAAGGGAGTGGGCCAGATATTTCTTGAGTATTAACCATTAGGCATATAAATATTTATGGCAAATTTTTAGTGGCAGTTTTAAGTAACCGTTTTTACTGTGCATTTCGAAAAAGTTGTTTTAAGAGAATATAACTATGTCGCGTCGAAATCATTTGTCATTAGATGCAAAACTGGTTGTAAAAAATGTGTATGAAACTTTAATCAGTAGAGGTCAAATTAAACAAGAAGCTTTAAAAGAAACCTGTCTACTTACAAAAACTCCAATATCATCGATAAGGGATATTATTATTAGTAAAGAATTGAACAAAAGAAAAAACGTAGTGATTTTCAATCTCACCGTATAGACAATAGTGATCAGGACCTAATAAGAAGGAAAATATATTGTCTTTATGAAAGCGGAGTTATTCCTACCTTGGATAAACTGAGCTAGACGAAGACGAAATCAATATAAATATTAGCCGTGTCACCCTCCATAGAGTTGTTTGTAAAATGGGATTTAAATACCGCAAAATAGACAAAAGACAAGTAGTAATGGAATCGCACAGATTATGCACATGGAGATTTAATTATCTTCATGAAATTAAAAGATATAGGTTAGAAAACAGATTCATAATTTACCTTGATGAAACATGGTTCGATACACACGACACAGTATCCAAAGGATGGGTTGATTCCAGTCAAAACTGTCGCCACCTTCAAATAAAGGAAAACGCATTACAATAATACACGCTGGTTCAGAAGACGGATTTGTCCCAAACTGCTTGCTGTTGTCTGCAAAGAATATTAAGGATTCTAGCTTGGATTATCATGAGAATACAAATGCAGAACTTTTTGAAAACTGGTTTCAAAATTACCTTTTAAAAAATATTCCAAACAACAGTGTTATTGTCATGGATAACACAAGCTACCACAGCCGTCTGCTACACAAAGCACCAGCGCTTCATCAAGTTCAAAAACTGAAATCCAGGAATATTTGTTAGAAAATGATATTTATTTTAAATTCAGTTACAAAAAAAAACGCATCTTTTGGAAGTCCCAAATTCATATGCAATTAAAAAACAATATGTATGTGATAATTTAGCTGAACAGGCTGGGCATACTGTCTTACGGCTTCCTCCGTATCACTGTATGTTTAACCCCATTGAGCATTTGTGGAACCAAGTAAAATTAAAGATCAGAGCAGAAAATGTTACACCTACTTTAAGGCCCAGTGTTATAAATTTAATAAAAAATGTAATTACTAACATGCCAGTTATAGGTATGTCTCTCACAGAGAGTAAGAAAGAAAAAAATAAAATTCCAGTGGCGTATACATTTTAAATAAAATCTACATAATTATTATATTGTCATAGTAATTATCAAAAAAATAATTAAACTTACCACAACTAACCTCTAAAAAAGAGCCCTCTGAAGTTAAATCAAAATTTGACCGAGAATTATTATTATTTTCGAGACCAGGGGTGATAATAAGTTTAACTATACCTTCGACGTATTGAAGCACCATTTTATTTGTTCCGCTGCTACCGCGTCAGCAATATTTTTATGTAATAAAACTTTAACTTATTTAATTTAAATAATTTTTTTCAACGTCACTTTTGATTTGCGTCCTCATTAGTTACAACCTCACGTTCGGACGCCATTTCATCGAACTAAATATGTTCGATTATAACGATTTTTATGTACAAAAATAACTTTAAGCAACTCTTCTTTACTAATTTTTTTTATTAAACTGCATGTCTTTTGGTCTTAACCAGTCTGCTATTTTGACCTTTTGCCAAGCAAGCATTATCGATAACTAATATGGTACCGAAATTTGGGCGCATCAATATAAAAAAAAATCCGCTTTACAAAAACTTTCGAGTTTATACTGTCAGCCAATCTTCCTAGATTCAAGAATATCAAGACCACCATTTAAAAATACAGAATTTCTACCAATATGGATACTAATCAGTTGACGGCCCTTGCCAAAAGCAGGCCCGGATTTAAGGGAGGGCAGTTGGGGCTACTGCCCCGGGACCTCCACAAGAGATGGGACAACACAATGGTCTCAAAATATTTGTTTCGAGCACAAAAATGATTTTACCTCGGATTTTACAAACTTCAGTTAAATATTTCTTAGTTGAAAATGCTTATAAACAAATTACGCTGCTTTTTTTGTCAAAAATAATCCGTTGAGGAGGCTGTAACTTTATTTCTAATAATGTGTAGGGGTTTTATCATGTCTCAATTTAAAGCATAGACTTTAAGCTTAAAACGAGCGGCTGTGGGGCTTTCTACGTTGAGTAAAAGCCAAGTTATGACGGAAAAGTTAAGAAAAATCCTTATTTTTCAATATTTTTGCATTAAATTTGCAATATCTTTAGTTCTAATTGACGAATTTTAATTTAGAAAACGCCATTTTGTTTTTTTATATAAGAAACGAAAAAGTATTTTATTGAAGATAGAACATTTTTCTATCTTCAATAGTTTACTAGCTACAGTGTATTAAACAATTAAATAGTTTTTAACAATATTCTGACCACTTTTCCGGAGAAGCGAGTTTCAGATTTGGATTTCGCAGGAAAAAACAACTACTCGTTCTCGAGGACCTTGTTTTCAATTGTAAATAGTGTAGGACCCCCACACAAAATCTGCCTAAGAGCCTCCACAGTCCTAAATTCGGCTATGGCCAAAAGAAAATTTTTAACCTGGGGTAAAATCAGTTAAGAAAAATAATAATATAATAATATTATTATTATATTATTAATATTCCGTAATACTTTCGGCCGGGAGTTTAACTGTCCATCTCATCAGTATAGTATATATTTTTCCTTTAAGCCTATAATCATGTATTTTTTTTAATATACAAGGTGATTTAAAAAACATATATCATCGCTCCCCGATCAAAAATAAGACAAAAATGTTATATAAACATAGGACCTTATTTTTAAGATACTGGGTGTAAAAACAGAATATTGAGATTTGGAGGTTGGGATTTTTCTTTTATTTTTTAAACGTTCTTTTTTTATTTACATAATACTAGACACCTTTAGAACATTGACTGAAATACACCTTCTGATAATAGACTTTTAATACTTTTATGGACCAGTAGCGTAGCTTCGGGCAATTTTACCATTACTTTGTTCTAACTTTTTTAATATTAATATTATTTTAGTATATTATTTGGGATTAAATTACGCCTTACAATTTTTTTAGAAAATGATGAAAATAACAAACTAAGCCTGCTCAGCCCTATTGACCCCTATAAACTTGCACATCGCCTGCAACAAAAAAGAAGAAAAAACCTAAAAAAAACACAAAAATTCAAGAACACTTATCTATGTTTCGGTGACAGTTGGCCACTCTTGTCAAGAAATTTTGGATTTAAAAGTTAGGAAATTCTGAAAGCTACTATTAATGACGTTTTGTCATAAATGACATATTGAATACAAAACTTTTTTATCAATTTTGTTTTTAATTTAGTTTTTTTTTTGTTTTTTATCTAAAGAACGGTGGCCGACTTACCATCGAAACGTAGATTAGTGTTCTTAATTTCTTGGGAGGTTTTTCTTCTTTTTTTGTTGCAGGCGGTTTGCAAGTTCGTAGGGGTCAATAGGATTGAGCAGGCTTAGTTCATTATATCATGGGACCTGGATTGAAGTGGTCCCATTTTCTAAAAAATGTAAGGCGAGTAATTCCAAAGAAAACATACAGAAACATGAATCCACCACAAAACTATACAAAATATTTATTAATATTATTGATAATTTCGTACATGATTTTTATTGTCTGATTAGTTTCACAAAACAAAGGTGCACTTGAATCATCTCGATCAACTTAACGGCTTCCAAAATATTGAAAGTTTAAATTTGCGTGGTACGAAAAGGGTAATTTATAAAAATTAAAACAATACTAATTCTTAAAAAAAATCTATAAGATTGGTAGTAAACCCATTTATCTGTGCAAGGGGTGGATAATTCTAATTTTTTTCGTAAAAATTATAATAGTCTTTAATTTTAAATGTTACCTTTTTCGTACAACGCAAGTTTAAAATTAAATTATAGGCTCCCTTTTGTGTAAAACTAACCAGACAATAAGAATCATGTACCAAATTATCAATAATATTAATACCAAAAAAGGCATGAGGAAATAATGGTAAAAAAATGAATAAAATTGACCAAAGCTACGCCAGAGGTTCATAATAGTAACAAAAAATAATTATTAAAAGGTGTATTTTAGTCAATATTCTTACTGAGCCAAGTTTTATTTAAATTGAACAACCCGATTTCACAATAAAAGAAAAATCCCACCCCGAAAAATTTTTATTTCACATCCTGTGTCTTAACAAAAAAAGCCATTTGGACCTAAATTTATATAAATACCATTTTTGTCTTATTTTGGGCAAAGGAATATCCCATAAAGCAATAGTATATGTTTTTTAAATTATCCAAAATAAAATTTGAATTATTAGCTTTTGTGGTTTAGCTTAAAATATCGCATAATTTTCCCGCTTCCTTCGCAGACATTGCGATTTTGACAATAAATGCTGGTATATTACGTTTCTTGCAATGCATGTTCAAAAACAATTAAATGTCCATTTAAAACCTAACATACAAAGGTGATACTCTGCAAAGGATTCATGTCTCTTAAGAGAATGGCGTGCTTAAAATGATCACGTATCTCATAAACACGTGATTTATGTATAATAATAACACAGGGTACAAAAACAGTTTTTTTTTAATACATACCAAATACCCAGCCAAATTAAAAAAACAATAATTTTTAAATTTAAAACAGGTCTTAGGTAATTTTCAAAGTATTGTTTGTCCCCAGTATTTCATCTGGGGACCGAGCCGGTCGTAAAATAGCACAATTATTTTATTTTATTTACCCATATATTTAAAATCCAAATGCAATAAATACAAAATGGTTACCAATTAAAATTAATGAAAAAATCGACCTAGCATATAAAGCACACTGCTTGCAGGACTAGGATATTTTTCAAAATATAATTTAAAGAAGCAATAAACTATAGATATTTTGCTTTGTATAAAAACTTTTCTTTTAAATAATAATTGTACCAATATTAGACAATAAACCTAATATTATACTGATTGGAAAGGTATCAGAACTAGAGTTATTGTCAGGTTAAATATTTTTTGGTGCTAGAGCTGGTAGAGTCAGGTTTTTGCAGAAACACATCTTTCAACCTGGAGGTACAAGTACGCAAATATTCCTTATAAATTTTTATAAAATAATAAAAGTATAAATGTAATTAGTAAATTTTCTTTATAATCCTGGCAACACCGCCTTAATAAATTTAAATCATTCTTAAAAATTCTTTTACCGATCTAAAAACAACGAATCGACCGTAACCGGCGGTAAAAGCGAGGTTAAAGCATTAACAATTATTCAGTAGGACTTTGAGGTCAGTCAGTGACACATTGTCTGAACGTTTATCTCTGTCTCTTGTAGTACAGCTGTATGTTTGGTGGAGTTAACCATGGCTGGAAAGTCCTCTAATTTTATCACGTTAATAACGTAAAAAAATTCTCTGTGCCAAATGTAATTTGGCATATCTAAGTAAAGTAAAAGGTTAAGCAAGGAGTGCTTAAGGTGATTGTAAAGAACTTTTCCAGGGCAGTAGTTAGCGGCAGTGGTGATAAGAAGAAAAGTGATTGGTGAATAGAACTGTAGGAGATTAGCTGCAAGAAAAAGGTTATAGCTAAACTTATTGATAACATAGTTCATCAATAATTAATACCGGGTATCCCCAAAACTGTAAATAATTTCTAACTTTAACTTTAAACCTTCTAACTTCTATGCTGATAAAAAAGAATCTCGAATTGAGTAGTAACGTCGATAGACTTACGCCCCAAACGCTGTGTTCACACGTCGTTGTCGTGGTTGGGCCCAGTAGGATCTTTTGGAACATACGCTAGAGTTGCTAGTTATCGGCAACTCTGATAAGTGAATGACATCCTGTGCCTTAAACAGGTGTCTCCAACGGTGCCTCTGAGATACAGGGTGACCCCTCAGAGTATCTAGCCTTACTGCGGTAATGCGGGGCTCTGCCGTGGTGGACTATTACTTCCCTAGCTCCAAACAGAAAGCGGACAGAACCGCTTTCATAGTCCACTCACTTTAAACCTACCTACCTATTCTACGCCTTATAGACTCCGGAAGGCCTTTCGATTTTTCAGTAAAATATAAATTTCTTGCTAATTTACAGTGAATTTTTCGTCGATTTTTTAAGTAAATTTCGTAGTTTTTTTTATCTTTTCTCTTTGTATAAATTAAACTTTGATAAATTTGTAAACTGCTGCAATAATAAGTTACGTTTAATTTTTCTAACCTCTTGACAAATAAATTAAGGCTGCCAGTGCCTAGTAAAATAGTAATTTCAAACCTTTTTTTTAATATTTTTGAAAGGGGATATTTTATTTTGGAATTGTTAATACGCCCCCTTGACGTATTATAATAATTTGTGGTGCAGTAATTTGTAAAATTTATTTTAATAAAACTTGTGTATATTTATGCTATTTTAGTGTCTCAATTAGCAATAGTCATTGTACAGGAAGTCCAGACCTTAAATTTTCACCTTTTAGGTTTGCAGTTCATATTTAGCCGATAGCAGAGTTTGTCGGCAACTACTAATGGTGTGGAGGCGCAGTGCCGGATTTAACTTTTTGCCGCCCATAGGCTAATATATTTTTGCCGCCCTGATATGTCAATATTTGAATATCAAAACGAAAAATTTAGCATTCAAAGAATGTAAACTATACTAGTAATTCTTATAAAAATAAAGTGAATTTGGCCGATTTTTTTATATATATTTGTTAAATGTTAAAAAAATATATATTAATTTACAATTATTATTTTTTTTTAATTAATCGTAAATTTGCCGCCCATAATATTTGCTGCCCTAGGCTTAAGCCTAATCAAACTTTGCGCAAATCCACCTCTGTGGAGGCGTACCGATTTACGTTTCCCCATTAAAGGTATTTATTTTTTACATCATGACATGTACCACACATTATTTTCACACATCGTAGTTAAGCTATAACCTGTCTTAGGTTTTTAATTTTTCCAACACCCAAGGTAGCTATCTAATTGCGTTTTCTTAACCGCTTATTTTATAATACCTTAAATCATTTTGACAGGTTTAACACTTCTTATTTTATTAAAACCTTTCAAGAGATTTGAATTTTTTAATGTTTTATAAATTTTTAAATGTTTATTTATTACTGGTATTTCAAATTTACCGAATTTAGTACAATGACAATACAAGACACCCACGGTACGTTAGTAGGACTTAGGCATCAGCCTTCGTGGACTGTCCAAAGATAAAAAAAAAAAATGTTCAGTAAAAGCAGATCTGTAAACCAATTTGGAAATAAAGCCCCACAATCCAATAATTGTAATAATTAGCAAAAGGATCAGATATGTTTTTAGCTAATAAAAGTAATGCAGTTAGAACAAATCCCTATTTACGACCGACAACAAGAATAATTGTTTGTTTAACATGGCCGGCCTATCGAAACAATTTTCAGAATCATCGACTTAGTCATATAGATATTATAATAGATCTTTCACCAATCATACATTATTT
>JAHBCN010004027.1:0-68261 GCA_019359885.1 Listronotus oregonensis
TTAAATATACAAACAATGACATCAGCCGGTTTTACGCAAATATGACGAAGCTGGCTCTGGCTTTAATTCTTGTACGCCTTTTTTGTGAATACAACTGTAATTTAGTCCTTGTTTTTCGTATGGTTTTTGGTGTTTTCATAGCAGTCGTGGGATTTTTTGATGAGTAGTACCTGTGTTTTTTAATTAATTTTTCGTTTAGTGCAGCCATATACAATGCTAAAAGTAAGCGTTTCTTATTTTTAGTATTCATATCATTAGTTTTTTTGTAATGTGTGATTTAAAAAAAAACTTCGATACAATTTTGCAAGTGGTTTCAATTCTGAAGGACTTTAAAACTTTTTATTTCCTGTTTAAGAATCTGCAGATGTAGTATCACCGCCTGCTTTTAGAGTATTTTACTGTACATCTGAATATGTTCCGAAGTTTTCACTGTGCACCTTTTTTAATTATTTAAGTACCTTAACTATTAGATCTTGGAAAAATTAAAGAACAAACATTTATTTATATGCTTTAAGAAATTTTAAATATTTTACTTGTGTAACCCATTTTTGCACCGCTAAACCACCAGTACTATAATAAGAAACTTTGTTTAGAAACCAAATAGCAACTCCGGGAATATAATCTAACTTTATTTTCTTCTTTGCAAAGAGGTTATAAAAGTTTAAAGAGTTTTAAAATATTTACTTCGGTAAAATGAAATCTTGTAGAATATTATACATATTTCAATTTATCTTTTTTATGAATTCAAACTTTTGACAATTTTGACAGCCAGTTCGTAACTTTTGCCTGACTGACAACGTTTTTTATCATGTTGCGTGGGTTGAAAGTTTAAAGCAGAACGCGAGGTTTTAAAAAATGTGAATTAAGGATATTAACTTTTGAACACTTTTTTATTTGAAAATTAAAAGTATACAAAGTATTTCAAAAGTAGTTTAAAATACGGGTATTGATTAAATATACTAAGTGACATAGAAAATGCAACACCGAGTAGAAGTGCTGTAATTTTGAGCATACCTTTACAATTTTTGGGTCTACTGATAAAGAGAAAGTGATTAAGAGTTGAAATAGAAATTTTGCAAAATAACTGAGATATTCCACCTTAAAGTTAATAATGTGTCGAAGCTTCTCTGTTCGCTACACATTTTTGTTAAGTCGACGCGGCATTGATTGGATAAGGTGATTGATATCTTCTTGGTGTATTGTATCCCAGGCCATCTGAATTTGGTTTCGTAGGGCCTTCAATGTTTGTGGAGGGTATGGTGAATTTTGCAACCTTCTCTCCATTAAATCCCATACATGTTCGAAGGGGGAAAGATCCGGAGATCGAGGAGGCCACTGAAGCAGATTTACACTGGACGCCTCTAAAAAGTCTAAACTAACACGTGCATTGTCCTGCTGAAAAAGTGGATCTTGCAATGATTCCAAAAAGAACAGCAGATTAGTTGTTAAACTTCGTGAATATAGCGCTGAGCAGTCATGCTACCTCGAATAAACACTAATCCTGACCTGCTGCCGTAAGCACCCCATACAATAACATCGACATGGTGATGGTTATGCCGTTCGATGGAAAATTGGACGTTCCGTCTTCTCCTTACTCTTGCACGACCATTATGTGTGCCCAAATAGAATCTGGACTTATCGCTGAACACGACTGAGTTCTATTCCATATTTCCATTCAAGTCTTTCCCTACTCCATACCAATCGTTACCGACGATGCTGTGGGGTCAAAGCTAGTACAAGATGAGGACGGTATAAAAACAGTCCCAAAGACCTTGTTTGGCAATAAACTGTCCTCATTGTTGTTGCCTTTCCGAGAGTATCAAACCACTGGTTCGCAACTGTCCTTGTTGTGGAAAATCGAACTCTATGTGCTAGTTGTCTCAAATAACGATCCTGTCGCTGTGTAGTCTGCCTTTGGGGTCCAGTACCTTTAACTCGTCGATTTCTACCTTCTTGGAGCCACGTTCGACAACATCTTATTATAGTAGCTTCGTTTTGATTTACCCCATTAATTATTTCTCCAAAATAAAATTCGGCTTTACGTACCCTGATTATCCGACCCCTCTCAAACTCGGAAAGTTAAGTGACATTAGTGGGTCTGGGAAGACTTGGCATGATAATGCAATAAAACAACAATAAAAGAAACAAATCCAACAAGAAATATCAATATAAGTAAACATGTTTATTTTGTTTGGATCCTGATATGACAAAAAAAGCATTAACAAAAAAATGTACTCTCAAAATGCCTTCAAAATTTTATCAGCGTATACTTTCATGATAGCAAATATGTTTACAAGTTTTTATCAAAATTCAATAAATAATTTTGGGTGTTCCATTTTTTATGTCAGTTAGTATAAACTAAAGTTGGTCCAATAAAATAATTCAATATACATCTAGTGGCGTATAAAGACCAGAAAATTTAGTGGGGAGAAGTCTTAAATATAAAAATTTAATAAAATTATCAAGATGAAAAAATTAAGTTATTTCCCAAGGGCATTAAATTTATATTAAAAACTGGACGAAGGACCTGGGTCTATTTTCACACAATATCAACACAATATCACACAAATATTAACCTTTATCCCCATTTATAAAGAGTTACAGCTAAAAAAGAATAGTTTGCTTACTTTCCTTAAGCATTTTATGTATGACAAATTAGGTTGGATATACAGACAGGTCCACTGTAGTAGAAACATGGGGAACACTAAGGCGAATTGACTTACATTCGCCTGAGTCGAGCTAGCAAAACAAAACTCGCAAAAACGATGCGATAAATGTGGAATGTTTTTGAAGACTTGATTTTGAATTTAAATATTATTTGCTTTCTTGCAGCCGCAGCTATTGCAAATTCGTGGTAAGTTCTCTTGGAAACTCGTTTCTTCACTAAAAATAAATAATTATTTAGAAAAACTTCGAATAAAAATCG
Organism: Listronotus oregonensis; assembly: GCA_019359885.1. NCBI lineage: Eukaryota > Metazoa > Arthropoda > Insecta > Coleoptera > Curculionidae > Listronotus > Listronotus oregonensis. The sequence goes on from JAHBCN010004027.1 coordinate 2,927, forward strand.
AAGAAGCATTTTAAAATATCAGCCCTAATATGCTAACAAACGTTAGAAGGGGTTTTTACGATCGTTTGGGATATTGCCTTGCGCAAGAAGGAGGTTTGTTTGAATATTTATTAAAATTTAATTTTAGAGTATCTTTTATTTTTATTTATTTTTGGTCAGAAACTGCTACTGTAGACTGAAAAGGGTTATTAACAGATGCAATTATTTAAACTTGATTTTCTTCCAGCCCCTTTTTCTCTTAGTACACTTCGTGTTCTTTGAAACTTTTGAACCAGTTCCCTCAGATATTTCCGACAGATGAGATTATCGGGAAATCTGTTATTGAAAATCCTTTCAGCCTCATGTAAATTACGGCCGGTCTCGGCGTAAATAAGAATTGCTTCTGTTTTTTCTTCTAATGACCTAGCGCGCACCATTTTTAGATTAAAGCAAAATAAAACTAAAAATCAGCTTTAAATAATTTAGTAATAATCCACAGTTGTCAATCTGATACCAAAAATGTCTGTCACTATGGTAAACATGCAAGAGAAAAGATAACATTTTTACATTTTCTCGGCATACTACGACCTACTAAACGACTAAACTTTAGGTTAAATTTAAAAAACTAAAGTTTGTTAAATAGATAATTAAAATCCATTTTAAACAAGGTATCACATGCCCCCTTTCCATTTGATTTTTTAAAGTGGATTGTGCCCGTTGCGCCACCTATGATATTAAAAATTTTAAATTTATATCAAAAAATGGTAAACATGATAACCCTTTTTTCCTCGCTTTTACCCGACACCAATATCTCGTCCCATTCAAAAGTTAACAAGGGGGGAGGGGATTATTAATTTACGTCGGCACTGTATTTCAACTCTTGACCAGTAATAAAGCATTTTTCGTCTCGATTTTAATAAACTATTTTTTCAAATAATTTTGTCAGAAGCATCAAGATGTGATAATTAAAAGCTCTTGTTAAAAACAGATTTAGATTCCACGAGAAACCTAAAAATGCAATAATAAGATTTTTTGTAAATTAACTGTATATGCTTTTGTAGTGTGTAATTTTTTAACCTCGTCAAAAACTTTATTTCTGTATAAATTTAAGCAAGGAAAGCCCAAAGGAACTTTATGGAAAAGTATAATTTTTATATCTTTATTTGCGTAATTGCGTATGAATTCTCTAAACACGGGTTTTTGCATGAAATATTTAAATGTAAAGTTTTATGTCGGAATCCCTCGTTGACCATAATTTTTAAATTACACCTTGTGTAAAACATGCCGATGTGTTTTTTTTGTTTTTGTTCACCAACAAATTCAAACGAAAACCGGTCTTTTCAATTTTTCCCAACAAAACATCATGGTCGAAACACGCAAAAAGAATATAATTAATATTCAGGAACCTTTTTACTTTTTTTCTTGTGGATATTAAATACGGACACAGACGATTAATCATGGACTTCTAAAAGAAGTTTTTTTTCGGTAAATAATTTATTAAAGTTTTTATTCTGTTAAATTAAATCTCAGTAAAAATTTGACTAGTAAGGCAATTATTTTGATTAATTTTTCAAGTCGGTTGTTTTTAATTTCACTTTAAATTTCTACGAAAAGATAAAAATAAGCTTCGTCTGTAAAACAAGCTAAAAACATTTTTTTTCTAACCGGTCAAAATTTGATATATGGGGTTCTGTGGGCAGAATGTTTCCAGGAATTTAGAAAAATTAATATAATAGGATATCTTATACAAAAATTTAAAGTTAAGTCCGTTTTTGTTAAGACCGGCAGTCACTGAAAGTCACGTGTCTTGTCAAAAAACGGTAAAATTGACATTATACAGGGTGTCAATTTGAAAATCACTTCCCACCCTTAATATCTTTCTTGCAGTTAAAAATATGAAAATTCAAAAATACACGTCAATTTTATTTGTAAGGGGGACACTTTAAATAAATATTTTTAGCCTTCTTGTTTCAACCCCCTAGAAGGGGTAGATGTCAACCTTAGAATCTTAAATGGAAATGGGGATTATTGATTGATTGATTGATAAACTAAATACACAAGTTGAGGTTTTGTCCGCCTCGACACTGCAGCCTACAGGGCTTGTTGTATCTCTTGTGTATTTGTTTCAGTTAAAAAGGTTTGACACCTTAGACAGGTGTAGTAGCCCTTTTACTGTTCTTTTCTGGTCTCCAGCCTCCTGGTGGTTAGTGTCCACCATGAGGTTTTGATTTGTTCTCCAGTATGTAAGTGCAGGGCACTCATATATGATGTGAGAGGCTGGGGGTTAAGTGGCACATCGGTTTAAAGGGCGTTTGATTCTCTTTTTAGTGGTATCCCACTTTGTTGCTTTTGTCCAGAGGTTTTCGAATAATTGCCTTTTAAAGTTGCAGAAACTATTAAACTTGCCCGCATTGAGATTTTGATTTTCAGCTTAGTGCTCACACAAAAATTATTGCATAGGGTCTCCTTGTAGTACAAATGATTAAACGATTAGGTGGCATCATGAGCGTGGCCAGACATTTTTCTAGGAGGGGCAAGATACCAATAAACAAAAAACATCATAAACATTAACGTGAATTTTCTCAAATTCCAATAAGTGGCAACTTCCAGAGAGGGGGTTATGGCCCTCCCCTGCCTGCCCCTCGCTACGCCCATGGGTGGCACCGTTTTAAACTTTATATGGGGATTGGCAATGTATCCTCCAGGATTTGTTAACATTTCAGCAGGACGGTGCTTCACCCTATTACTTTCTTTCGACAGTAGTTAAACGAGAGATTCCCGGATAGATGGAATTGGCAGAAGGGGACCAATGGAATGGCCTCCGAGATCACCGGATTTAACACCATTAGACTTCTTTCCTTGAAAAACTTTTAAATCCACTGTTTACAAAACACAACCTGCACAACTAACCACAACTTATAAGATACTGCGTAAGTAGATCCCATGTGTTTTATTGTATAATTTTTTTCTTTCGCAAATAAAAAGTTATTTTGGTCGAATTAAAATATTTAATAAATAAGATTTGTTAAAACTAGTTTTTCTTTCTAGTATTTAACAATTTTAACGGTGTAACCTACCCAGTATATTTAACCAAGGTAACCCTGCTGCAATCTCTTCTACTCTCCTGTAAAATTCATTAATACTGGATTTTAAGTTAAATAATTTTATAATCTTGCTGCAACATATTTAAAAATAAAGCTTTTTCGACTGGCTATAGCTCTATCACGAAAGACCTCTAATACTCTGCTCTAACCCTCTTGCATTCCTAGAGAGTTTTATTACGCCAACTGTGGAAACTGAATTGCCGGAAGAGAATTAAGGCTCTCGAAGCTCATTATTTTTTCCGAACGCCGAAGACACTGTCCCAGTTTTACGCGGTTAATTAGAAGACGTCGAGGCGCCTTTAAAAGGGAAAAGGGACGTCGAGCAGTTCCCATAAAAATTTCAAGGCGTAAATGGGAGATAATTTGTATTTTAGTTTTAAAATATTTTTTTAGTTTTGGGCACATTACAAATTGGCTTTAGTTGCTAAGATAGAAATATACGCTTTGTGAGCTTCTGCAAAACCCATATACTTCCTTTAGAGACATTTCATATGAAATCGTAAAATTAGCAAAGCCAGCTCATTTTAGATTTTGTTCTAACTTTGAGGAAATCTTTAATTTTAAGAAGCGGCCCGTTTCCGCCTGTCCGTATAATAATTTCAAAAAACATCATTTTTATGGTGTATAACATTTAGCTGTTACAATTTTTCTATTGAAGATAATTATACGTTCGAAGCGGTATTCGAAAGAATAAAGGAAGTAGTTCTAGCGCAGGTATTAAAAATTTGCTTTGTCTATACCTCTAAATAGTGGCGCGGTGCTGAAAATACGTTTATTTTAGTCATTTTAGATGCTTTTTGACCAACTACACTGTTTATTACTCACATAATCTTTAGTTGTTGCCTTTAACTTTAAGCATCTGTATAGTTCGTTTTGTTATTTTCATATTTAGTGTGTTTACAGGTGATTTTTTTAAAGCAAGAACTAACGCATTTTTTACCTTTCAGTTTAATTAATAGTATCTATATATATATATATATATATATATATATATATATATATATATATATATATATATATATATATATATATATATATATATATATATATATATATATATATATATATATATATATATATATATATATTATATATATATATATTAATATATATAATTTATAATATTATAACATATATAAGTTATTTTAGCATAATATTATTATATTCAAGAGGTCTGTTAATTTTGGTCATTTCAAGACAAATTTAGCGTTTGTTAAATCGTATATTTAGAACCCAGAATTAATTTTAAAATAATTATATAAACTTTACAATAATATGCTTCTTTAAATAAAGAAACTATTTAAAATGGTAATTAAATTTATACGAATAGTTTTCGCTGTGCTATAAAATTTTATTACCCCAATTGTAAAATTTCAAATGCCGAAGGAAAATTAGCTTTCTCCAAACTCATTAATTTCTTAATTAGGAAAAATACTGTCCTAGTTCCAAGCTGGTAATTAAAGGGCGTTGCCTACGTCTTAAAAAAAGTAGAAATATTCCGTTTTTTTAAAGGTGGGAAAGTAAAAGAAACAAAAGGGAAATGGGAAAATTAAAAAAACTGCTTTTGATTTTAAATAATTATAAAACGTCATTATAATAATAATAATAGCTTTATTGTTATATAAAATTATACATTTTTCAATAAAGCAAAATAAAATAAAACTATGATAATAACAAAGTATACTAATAAAATATTTGATATTATAAGAATAAAAACAATTTAATGGTTGTACGCAATAAATCTTTTCGAAATTATCTTTAAAGTATTCAGACAATACATAATAAGCCTTTCCTAACAATAAGTTTTTGACGAACAATTTAAATTTATGAAAACTGCCTATTTTTTAAAAAACTAAAAGGTAAATAATTAATAAACATTTTTTGAGTCATAAATTACCTATTTCTGATTTTGTTTTTGTGAGATAATTTAGTGTATGCAGAGCTGGGACGGATCCTTCAAAAAAGGAATTGATTTACGGATCGAAAATCGTAAGGAAATTGAATCACTAATACGAATCACGATTCCTTTTTAAAGAAAAAAAGGAATTAAATCCAGGGCATCGATTTCTTTTTTTGGATCACAAATCCAGATCATCTTTAGTTTTTATACTTAAAAATGGAAACTACAATACGAATGATACCTCATAATCCAGATGATAAATCAAGCATCGAAGATTTTAGCACAAAGCCCGAGCCGCAAAATATAATTTTAGCCTCATTTTAAAGTTTTTTTTTATCTTGGGACAGTCCACGAAGGCTGATACCTAAGTACTAACATACCGTGGGTATCTTAAGTGTGGTGAAAGGGAATTTGTTCACACGAGACTTAAATTTTTGGAGATTGGGAGGAGAAGAAAAAACTACTGCGGGCAGCAGGTTCCAAAGTCTTAACACTCTAGGGATGAAGGAACGAAGAAAGCGGGAAATTCGGGGCCTCTCTAACTGAACTGCAAAAGGATGCATAAAAGTTGCACTACGTGTTGCTTTGTTAAGAGCTGCCAGAGAAGGAATTACACTGGCCAACTCCTCACAGCTCGACGGTGGCAAGAAAAGGAATCCTTTCTGTGAGCGTTGGATCATTAATAAGATGAACAGCTCTTCTTTGAATGGAGTCCAGAATGCTAAGTGTTGTAGGGGACGCCATTCCCCAGACATGAAAACAGTATTCTAAAAAGGGTCTGATTTGGGATACATACAGATTGGAAGAAGAGAAATATTTTCTGGCTCGGAAGAGTAAACCAAGCTTTCTTGAAGCTGCCGAGGCTATGGATGTAATGTGTTTGTGCCAGTTGAGGTTATTCTCAAAAGTAACGCCGACAAGATTAAACGACTCTTTGTTCTGCATAACTTGGCCGCTTATATGTAAGGGATGAGCACTGGCAGACTTTTTTCGCTACAGCGAACATGACTGTGTTTTTGAGGCATTAAACTGAACAAGATTTTTGGCGCCCCAATCCAAGATAAGTTTGAGGTCTTGTAAAAAAGATATCTGCATTGACCTGCGCTTGTTTTCCAAATCAGAATTACATGGTGGCTTAAGAAATTGAATACTAGAGTGGAGGGTACTATCGTCAGCAAAACTATGAATGGGATTAATTGTGGGACAGAGAAGATCGTTAATGTGTAGAAGAAACAGCGTGGGTGCCAGCACTGAGCCCTGGGGCACCCCAGCATTAATTTGGTAGAATCTGGAAGAATGACCATTTACACTAACTGATATACGTCGATTAGAAAGGAAACTGGAAAGCCAAGAGCAAAGCTTAGGTGGAAGACCGTAAGAAGGAAGTTTGTTAAGAAGCCCATCATGCCAGACGTGATTGAAAGCTTTGGATATGTTAAGAGCAACGACCTGGGATTCACCAAGAAACTCAAGGGACTTGTTCCAGTTGTGTGAGACAAAGAAAGAAAATCAGCTGTGGATCTACTGTGACGGAATCCATACTGTCTATAATGTAAGATTTTATGTTTTTCCAGATACTTTAAGATTTGAGAATTAATAAATTCTTCCATTACTTTGCAAACAACAGAAAGAAGAGATATAGCTCTATAGTTAGAAGGGAGAGTTTTGGATCCTTTTTTGGGGACAGGTTGCACACGTGCAGCTTTCCAACTCTCCGGGAAAATGCCCGTGTCGTAAGAGATTCGAAAGAGGCGAGTTAGGATGGGTGCAAGCTCGGGAGCACACTTTTTTAAGACGATTGGTGGTAGGCCATCCAACCCAGACAATTTTTTAGTATTAAGAGAAGAAAGAATGCGCTTGATCTGTTTGACTTTAAAAATTATATTGGACATTTTATGAGAAACAGGGACAACTGTTGGAAGAGGAAGATTAATAGGAGGATCAAGCGTAGAATTGGCAGCAAATTGTTTGGCAAATAGTTCTTTTCCTTTGGAGGTAGAGACAATTTCATCTTCAGAGATTAGGGGTGGGAAAAAAAATTGTGCAAAAGTTCTGACTAATATTTTTGGCAAAGGACCAGAAAGCTTTACTGCCATTTGAGCAAGAGAGAACTTTATCTTTTATCCGATTATTAAAACGGCCTTTTGCTTCTGAGATGGTCTGATTATACTGATTTCTTGCTTCGATGCTAGCCTGTCGATTTTCGGGACTGGGGTTTTGAAGAAACTTTTTGTGGGCTTGAATTTTTAAAAGTGTGGCTTTGTCACAGGATTTTGAAAACCACGGTTTGTGATTTAAAGTTATGGGGTTCTTTTTAGTGTGGGGAATAAAGGTCTCAACACTATGGTTACGAAAAAAATGTGTTATTTAAATGTTGTTTCTCTGGACCTAAAAAATAACATATTTTAGTTAAAAATCACTTGTTAGGTGTGTTTTCTTAATTAAAGATTTTAATAGGCAGATGTTTTAAAATTCTTCATCCTTTTTTCCGAAAATCAATGTAATGCTGAATAAGAATCTTAAGTTAAAATTTGAAAATTTAAAATGGAAGATTCAAAATGGCGGCTTTTGGCATTTATTAACCTATTTTCCTCAGATTCAGGATATAGGGGTTTTGAGGGTGCTAGGTCAAAATTTGGAAATGGCGTATTCAAAATAGTGGATTTTGGCATGTATAAACAGATTTGTCTTAAATTAGAAATATAAGAAATCGATTCCTTTTGAAATCGGATCCTTTCAAAAAGAAATCGATTTCGGCTCATTATAGAATTATATAACAAATCTGGATCACGGATCCTATTTTTAAAAAGTAATCAAGTCCAATCTTCGGATCCTTTAAAAGGAATCGATTTCTGGATTTGATTCCAGAAGGATTAGATTCCTACCCAGCTGTGAATGCATGTATAATAAAAAATATTTCATAACTTTAAGTTGATGTTTTAAAAGTACAAGAAAAGGTTTATTAAAGGTATTTTTCTTTTATAGAAACGCTTATTGCTTGCAAATGTAGAATTTCAATTAGTTGTCAGAGTTCATTATTTCTACGAATACTCGAGATGCCGTCTAAGTTTGACGTTGTAATTAGCCGACGTTGCTGCATATTTGAATTAAAAAAGATAGGAAAACAAAAAGTTTCCGGGAATTTGGAAGCAAAAAAGTTTTTTAGTTGAATTTTAAAAGTTAATTAGGCAAATTTCAAGGAAATAACGATAAAACTAATCATAATTAATTTTAGTTGGCGTTTTATTGTGTTAATCACAAAATAATGATAATTTGTTTTTAGTCAACTATTATGTTGGTTCAATATTTATAAAGACTGTTTTTACACATTTCCATTCGTCCCGTGTGATTTTATTAAAATTGAAGGTCACTGTAATATCAGCACGGCAGGAAATACATTTTTAACCAGGAAGCGGTGCAACAGGAAAATTGTTACGTATGAAAGGCGGTTTGATAAAAATTTGAATATTTTAGTGAAAATTTAACGTGCAAAAAGAAAATTTACTGGGTTGCGGAATTTATTAAGTAAAAATTTGGGTTGTGCAATACATTTTTTACAAAGGTTGTAAGTCTGGTGAGTGTTCTCTTCTTAGCAAAATAAAAAATTAAATTTGGTACGTGTATATACAGGGTGTCCAGGAAAATGTGGAAAATCTCCCGGATTGAAGAAGACACGTAAAAAAGAAAAATACAAGTTCTTATAATTTTTTTTCATATACGCTTTCCCTTTGGAGATATTGGCTTCCAAAGAACTCCAATGGAATCAAGGCTTAATTATTGGACCACCAGGTACATTCCGATTCAATTACTATCAAAGAAAGTGCTGTAAATTACTCACTGCTGCAGGAACGGACTAGCTGTGATACTCACGACCCCCTTTTTTACGCCCTGTATTGATAGGAACCATTTTTTTTTAAACCTTATACTATGATTAAAAATTAAGTACTCTTCATTTATGTCGCTAATCCTAACCAATTTCAAAAAAAAACGTTACTTTATTTACACTGTTTACTTACTAAGTTTTGACGGGTCGAATAGGAAAAAAAAATTACTCAATTAGTCGTACTCGCGAGTGTATGAGTCTTTACATTAGAAACAAGTTAGTTACTTAATAAGAGGACAAACGGACGAAAAATCGAAAAATAAAAGTTATTATTGATAAATAAATTTGCTTGTCGAAATAGTTATTTACCTAACAAGTGCGGAAAGTGATACTTTTCCGCACGCGACGGCAGTTACACGTAAGCCGTCAAGGTTGGAAAAGACACTTTCCGTACGTGTTAGGTACAACATTTTTTCTACGAGTGTGTGGAAAAAGTCAAGCTAAACAACCATTAGATAATATTTATTTTTACCATTACTACTTATTATTATTAACAACATTAATCGTAAAAGAACAGTTGGTAGCATTTTACAAATGAATCGCAGAGGCAAGTTGTTGTGGGTAAGTTGCGGAGTTGGAGATTGCCGTTGAGGAGCAATTAAACGGTCGTCGTTACAGGTAACAGAGACACATTGTTGCTTGCTAGAAGACGGTACAATGGGCCTTGAGTGCGTTTTGCTGTGTTCAAAGGTAGATGAATTTTGGGATAATATTTTGTTTGATAAGTCCTTCTTGAAACTTGTAGAGCTTTCTAGGTAGCCTTCTGCAACAGATGATGACTTCCAACCTCCAAGTCTTTTAATATTCGTTATGCCTTCACCAGAATTAGCTAACATTGTAGCTGAGAAACGGCGAAAGCCATGTCCCGTGTAAAGTTCTGGGTTTGGAAGACGTAAATAGGCAGCTATTTCAGAGGGCATCTTGCCAAAAGTATTTGATCCTATGGAACTGGAATACTTTCTATACAAAGCTAGATATTTTCCATTTTCAATTTCCTCGGAAATGATAAAACTTCGGCTAGAATGGTTTTTGGAGTCTGGAATATTTACTATTAAAAGATTCCCCTTATCGTCAATATCATCAATGCAAATATTCATCAATTCTTCTCGACGACACGCACCAGCTAGTCCGAAAATTGTAGCTACCTTCATCGCTAGATAGACATCAATTGGAGCATCATTAATAAATTTTGCTATTTCATCTTTCGAGAAAATTTTGGCCTTCTTGGGTCTAAATCCCACATTTTGCTTCTTCAAAAATGATGTAACTTTGAAATATTTGCTTAAATCCATGTTCTTTTCAAACTTAATGACCCTTTTTAACATGGAATACCTTGACCATAAGGTATTGGGTTTACATGTTTTAGCAAGTTTCGCGAAATATGCCATAAAAACTTCTTCTTTCATACTTTTGATTTTTTTCTCGCCACACCAGCTTGTAAATGCTGTATATTCTTTCTCGTACCTGTGCCTCGACTTGGACGGCAACAAATCTAAATTTGCTATTTCGGCTGCTTTGAGAATGGATTCAGGTAATTCCTCGTCAGAAGACTCCATGGGAAACGTTTTTTATTCAAAATCGATGATACTGATCAGAATGTACTAAATACACTTTTAATTATCGATGACTTTTAATGACTTTAATCTTTTATAATATGGACACCGTCACCGGTCATAACTAAAAATCTGACAAGCAAGTTTAATATATACCAGGATGTTTGAAACAATGTTTTTAAAACAATATTAATTTTTAGTGAATATTTCGTTGATTTTACACCTAATTTGTACAAATAAAAGAATACTATGCCAATAATAGAATTATACTAAGTCAAACGTCAGAATTAAAAACATTTTAAGTACCTGTTTAAGTGGGAAATTTGCAAGGGTTTACTTTTCCGCACTAGTGCGGAAAAGTGACACTTTCCAAACTAAATTGCGCGCGGAAAATTGCTGCTTTCCACACGCTAGTAGAAAAAAATATAAACTACGATGAGTAAAGACATTCTTATCATACAGGGCGTCTCAAAAATGTAAAAACATTAAATTAAACAAGAGCAAACAAGATTTTTTCCACTTAACGTGAAATGATAAATAAAAAAGTGGCTTAAAATTAACTTCTAATCCTGATTTCGAACTTTATAAAGAAAATTTAAATTTATTAAAAATAAGTAAAAAAAACATTTTACAAGTACGCATTTTATTACTTTTACTTAATTATTACCTTAACATTATTAAACATTAATAAAATTAAATTTACAATGAACAAAACATAATACACAAAAGTAGTTTAAAAATCCCTCCCCCATATTCAACATACTTTACCAACTGCTTCCTAATGTGATGGAAACTGGCTTGAATCTCTTCAACTGATAATGATTCCACTGCTCGCCTAATTCTTAGTTTTATTTTTTTTTTATTATCTAGAGGTTGCGCAAAAGTAAGCTGCTTTAGACGGCCTTAAAGGAAAGAATCGGCTAATGTCAGATCGGGGCTTTTTGGGGCTATAAAACTGGCCCATTTTTTCCTATCCATCTCATACCGAAATTTTCTGTTTAGCCATTCTCTGACCTCTACAGCGCAATGTGCAGGGTACCCATAATCCAGGGGCAGCTCTTCAAGAATATCGCAAAAAAAATGTATCTAGTAGTTGCAAATAGCTCGCTGTTGCAAGTACCTTCAAAAAAATAAGGCTCAATGATACCGTAATGTGAAAAAGTACACCACACATTGTCTTTTTTAAAGTACTGACGACTTGCGGAAATTCTAAACTCAGGATTCTCTTTACTTCAATATCTGACATGCTGCGAAGCAACAGTTCCGTTGCTTGAAAATGTTGATTCATCAGAAAACATTATAAACTTGTTAAAATTTCTATTGATATTTTAAATCTCATTTCCAACCCATAAACAAAAATCTAGCCTTTTAGCTTCATTCCCAGCTTCCAAGGTTTGTTAAAATGAGGCTTGTAAGGGTAATTTTTATATATTTTTTTAAACTGTTTAAATAGTACTTTTTTGTACCACCTCTAAAGGCTTAGCTCGGTTTCTCAAGGAAAGCAATGGATTTTTATGTACAGATTGCAATATGAAAACTGTACAGGCATCGTCTTTATTATATTGCTTTTTTTGTTTTTAATGTCAATTACTGATCCTGTTGTTTGAAATTTTTTCACCAGTTTCTGAGCATCGACTTTTCGAACCTTTACGCCAGGCAATTTGCGTTAGAATTCCTACACTACATAGCGATAAGAGCACTGACCACTTTTATAGCATTATACTATAAAAATTTTTAGTTCTACGGTCAGCATTTTGGAGAATATTTTTTGACACTGACAATAACAACCACAACAACATGTAATAATGAACAGGTATAAAAGTCATAATATGAAAGTAGTAAGATGTTAATTTTTTTATTTTTTGTAAATTCAAAATTTTTTCAGTAAGTTCGAAATCAGAATAAGAAGTTGTTTGGAGCAAGTTTTTAATTTATTATTTTAAGGTAAAAGGCCAAACAAATGACTGCTTTTGTTTGATTTTATGATTTTGTAATTTTGGTAAGAATCTATTTTTTCATCGTAGTTTATATTTTTTCGACAAGAATTTTTTTTATCAAATATGACTTTTTTTCGTATCTTTTAATGTTTGGTCCATTTGGCCTCTTGTAACCGCATCCGCGGACATACTGTATATTTAATTGAAAAATGTTAAAATTGTCTTTAAAATTAGCTTTACAAATATATCGAGCTGCTCCCTTTTGCATGAGAGAGTACTTTGATAGCATAACAATTGGATGCAAATTTAATACACAATTTTACCATTTGTTCTTTGAAATTTAGATAAACATCGACAGAAATTTTCAAAAATTTAGTACATAGGGAGGATTTTACAATTTCATATTATTGCAACCTCTGAAAAATTTCTTCCATCCATATATTTTTCGTATAAAAAACTATATTTTTTATAATATGTTGTTGTTTGTCGCACAATTTTACCCTTAAATCTAGAAACTTTTATAATTGTGTCGCTCCCATTATTGCTTATGAAAAACTTCTCGACATTCACTGGTTTTTGCTATTTAAAGGCGACGCCGAGTCTTTTAATTAACAGAGGCACACTGGCACAGTGTCTTTACCATTCGGAAAAATAATGGGCTTCGACCGACCTAATTCCCCTTTTACAATCCAGTTTCCACAGTTGTGGGGGGTGGTGTAATAAAGTTCGCTCTAGGAATGCATGGAAAACTGGAAGGTTAAAGAAAAGTAATGAATCTTTTTAAGCTTTAGCAATGAAAAGATATGTTTTCAATTTTAAATATATTAAGTGGCATGAAAATGTGAACAGATCTTAGCAGTAATTTAATTTTGTATCTTTTTGTCTTTTTGCGTGTCTGAAATACTGTGTTTTGCTTGGTTTTAAATAGTACTTGTTTTTGGAAATGTGTTAGATTTTCGAAATCAAGCATTCAAAAGCAGGCAAAAAATATTCGGGGCACAATCTGAGCGTGAACAGTTATTAATAAAACAATTCCGCGAATGAATATGAAACAATTGACGACAGATTAATCAACAATATAAAAAACAGTCGTTACTGAGGTAACAATTGACGACACGATTAACAGATCCATAAAATTATCGATTTTTTTCGTCAGTAACATTTTCTCTTTTTCCTTTTATACCAGTGGCTTGATCTTTGACAATTCAAATCCTTTATACTTTAGTGCTATTGTCATCTTTATCAACTCCGGAGTTTATTGTTTGGTTTTTTTGACGGGCAAAATGGTACGATATTTAAAAACATTGCTGGAAAGATAAACGGAACAACGTACAGTGACGTAAATAAAATTTCGTACACTTAGGTTAACATTTTATGTCAATTTTGAATATTTTGGTAAACTTGGCTTTTTACCTTTTTCTCACCTTAATTAATATTCAATAATATACATGACTCCAAAATAAATATATAGTTTATTTTATTCAAATATTAAAGAAAAAACACTGGCTTAATATTTCAAAGCGGTACCATTTTTTTCCACTAATAAGTTTAAACGTGTGGGCATTGATGCAATCAGCATTTGTGCATGGTGAACATTGTAATTATTCCAAGTTTCTTCAATTTTATTCCACAAATCATCACTGTTTTGTGGATGGAAATCATTGTTCTTGTTAATTTCCTTTACGATATATCCCCAAACGTTTTCGATTGGATTGATATCAGGGCTTCTTGAGGGCCAAGGTAACAATGAAATGTTATTTTCCAGTAGCCAGTCCGAAACTCTCCTTGCTGTATGGACGGGGCAGTTGTCATGCTGGTATATACAATTTTCTTGTTCAAATATATTGTTTACCGATGGCAACATAACATTTTGGAGTATGTGTATATAAGCTTGACTATTAAATCTTTCTCGAATACGGTGGCATATGCCTAGCTCTCTGAAAGACATATACCCCCATACATTAACAGAAAATCTTCCACTTGTTTTAACATGTTGGGTATATCTTTCTTCGTACCGTGTATTTTGCGGCCTATACACTCTAATCTGCCCGCTATAATAAGATTGAAAAATCTTCTCGTCGGTAAATACTACCCTTTCCCAAAAATCCATACCTTGCGGTTAATATTCCAGTGCAAACCCCATTCTTTGCTCTTTATTCATATCGGTCAAAAATGGCTTTTTAGCAGCTACACTGCTTCTCAATTCCGAATTTTTCCTAATACGATTTCTTGCCGTTCTTACTGTCCCAGGAAAATTAGTTTGGTTGTGTGCATCTACAGCTGTCTGAAATGGATTGTTTCGCAAAAAATCTATCAGATTATTATCTTGATTTTCGTTTAAAATTTTTCTTCTACCACTTCCAGCCCTTCTCTCCAATGATCCTGTATTTTCCCATTTAGTTCTGAGGCTTTGAATAGTGTTTCTTGGTTTCCCAACTTGCTGAGCTATTCTTCCCAGAGAAACACCTTCTTCGAATAGAGTAATTACTCTCGCCTTCTCTAGTTCATTCATTTTCCAAAATTAAAAAAGTAATATAATATAATTTTGAAATGTGTGACAGATAACAATTTGTCAAGTAAGGTATATTTCTAGGTGATCTAGGTACGCAAAAGCCAACATCACACTGGGAAAAATTAGGTGTACGAGATTTTAATTCCGTCACTGTACATAAAGAGCCAGAGGTACTGGACGATATCGAGGTACTACAGAACGTTAAGATCATCGGTTCAGACTTTAAGTCTTGGGGAACTTTTGCTCTAACTAGAGCTATTGCCACTCAGTTGTTTGGTGGTTTTTTCAAACCAACCTCTGTTAGTACTGCCTGTGGGCATTCCAGGAACCTTGGGTCCAGCTACTACCTCTACATAGAGTTTTTTATCGATAGGTTGTGGTTTTAAATAAAGGAAATGTTTGCCTTAATAAAACATTTGTCTATAGTATATGTGAAAAAAAGCATAAATTATTTGAGTTAAATATTCTGGGCTAGTACTTAATTTGCAAAATTGTCAATTTCTCTCAAACGGAATTGGATTTTAAAATTATTGTTTCAACATGGTATGTTTTTTATTTTTTGGCTAAATATAGAGCTTCTCAGAAAATTTTAAAGGATTCAAAAAAAACACACAAAAACTATGCTTGCACCTTGTTTATTATTCCGTTTTATTCTAAACAAGACTTTTACGAGTTCAACAAGCAAATACCACTGTGCAACGAAACGTGCCGAGATCATGAAAATTTGAAAAGCTTTGTAATTGTTTACACGAAATTAAAAGCTTGAATTATCGGGAGCTGCCGCAGGGGTTTTTTTTATATAAATTTGTATGTTTGACAGGTAAATTCTGTTTAAACTAACTTTAAGTAAAAAGTTATAAAAATATTTTTAATATTATTATTTAGCAAATATATTTTATTATTATTTACATGTTACTTTTGTAATCTATAATAATGCCCGTTATATAGGGTGTCCTGTGGGAAATCTCCCAAAATAAAACAGCCCAGCCACGTCTAAAATATGAGAAGGAAATCCTCTATCTGTATTTTTTCGTGATTTTCATAATTTTGCAAAATCCAAATTTCGCAAAATTATTGATGTTTTTTATAAAAACCATATCGAGTTTAAAATTTTCACTTAACAATTTTTACATAAAAATATTTCATATGCCTCAAATTTTTAAAATAATGCAGATATTCAAAAAAAAATACAAGTAGAGATTTTTTTTTGAAACTTAAATTATTCTCTAGAGGCGCTGCCAAAAAAAAATCAACCTTTTTGCGAATTCCGTAATAATTTTTTTCAAGTGTTCGCCTGTAGCGTCTGAAGACCACAGAGGAAAAATAGGGAAAATCACAAAACATCAAAAATTAAGTTAACATCGCTATCTGTAAAGAACATCTATATTTTATTATAGAAATATATCCTGTAGAAGAACACGGCACAGTCCGTTAGAAGCCACGTCTCAAATATGAGAAGGAAATCCTTTATTTGTATTTTTTTGTGATTTTAATAATTTTGTGAAATCCCAAATTTGGCAAAATTATTAATGTTTTTTATAAAAACCATATCAAGTTAAAAATATTCACTCAACAATTTTCCCATAAAATAGTTTATATGCCTCAAATTTTTAAAATAATGCAGATTTAAAAAAAAATACAAGTGAGAGAATTTTTTTTAAACTAAGATTTTTCTCTGGGGGCGCTGCAAATTCGAAATAATTTTTTCAATGTTGCCTAAGGCCAATGACTAAAACTACAGGAAACAGAAAGTCACAAAAAATTAAGTTAACATCGCTATCTGTAGAGCAACATCTATATTTTATTATAGAAATATATCTTGTAGAAGAACACGGCACAGTCCGTTAGTAGCCACGTCAAAATTTAAGACACGGGGAAAAAACAAAAATTCCATAGGTAAAATCATAAGAACAAGGAATATCGATGTAAATTATCGGTTCCAATTTTACTAAACTTAAAGATCTGCAAGCTCTAAAAGTGCTCTTGGACGCCCAGAACTATTATGATAAGGTACCTCATGCCGCTAAGAGAAATGAAAAAAAGTAAAATTGCGACACTAAGATCCTTTTTTTAGTAATTAAGTACTATTACTCATAGAATACTACTTTTAGATCAAAATTAATATGGAACAAAACAAACCCAATACTACAACTATGATAGCTGACCTCGTAAATTTGAACATTCCTCCTTTTTACTTAAAAAAATTTTTTGGGCATTCTTTATTTTTGCGATGAAGAATTGCTGTTTTTTATTTTTTTGTGTATTGTTTTTATAAAAACGTACTTTAAAATTTGTTTTTAAATATGTAATGCAGACAGATTGATAAAAAAATTTGACATATTTCAACCATTCAATTTTCAAATTAAAAAATCTTTAAAATCACTATTTCTTGGAATTGATATTTTGTGACATTCCATCTTTTTCCCCTGTGGTCTTTATCTGGTATATGTAGTGTGAGTCCCATGCCATATTTTCTAGACAAATTTTTTTAAAATTCCCAAGCGGCCACTGTTTAGAGATTTAATTTAAGAGTCCATTCGCGCCGCGATCCAATTTGGGGTTCGGGGCATAATGTTTTTCTCAAAAACGATATAAGTTATCGATAATTTTCAAAAACTATAAGCCAACACTTAAATCTAGGCTTCTGCTGTAATAGTTTTTAAAATTTGGATTTAGTTTTTAATATTTCCTTGAGTGAAAGTCACCCTAAAATTGGTTATGTTTAGATACTATTTTCTCTTAACTCGACTCATATTTCAAAAATCCGCTATAGCAAGGTACAGATTATTTCCTTGCCTTTAAAATGGTGTATAATTTATGTCATTTAAGTGAAAAATAGTTACCGAAAAACGTTATCTCCTGTAGGCTTGCAATCGGAAATGCGATGTTTTGCATCGATACACCGAATTTGGAAGAACCTAAATAAAATATAATATTTTTTATGCGGCTATACGAAAATTGTAGGGGTGGGAGTTTGTTAGTCTCCGCCCACCGTCTCCACGTCCTTTCGCCCGACCCCTTAGGTGTAGCGTAAATGCACTCTTAACATGATCGATTTGGTTTTAGCAAAGAAATTCTATTGTAATTGTCCCCTATGCCACTTTAATTTTGTTACTTACCCCTATCAGATTTAATGTATAAACTCAAGTCATAAAGCTACTTTTTTAAACAATAAATCAACTTGAAAAATTTATTAAAAACACAAAGCTTTTTATAGCGCTCCGTGATGAATCAGCACTGTCCGTTTTTAATTGCGAAGCTTGTTTAATTTTAATTGTCTTTTCACCTTTTTTGTTAGTATCGTTTCGTGCTTAACATATAAACGGTTTGTTTTTTGCAAAATGAAATAATAAACAAGCTGGGAGGATAGCTACTAAGTATTTAAAAGTCGTGTACCATACAATAATGAATTGTGAAATTTCCTTAAAGGAAAAGTATTTTTGCTTTTTTTAGCTTAGTCGAGAAGTGTGTTTTCTGCAAAAAATAACTAGGAGGCTTCGAAAAATATGAGCAATAACTTATTCGACGCGGAATTTAAATCTGAGAAAGGCGTTTTAAGGATTTTTCTGCCAATAAAAATTGCAATTGTTATTAACAAAAAACGAAAAAAAGCCATTTCGATTTTTGATGATAACTCAAAAACCATAAGAGGTAGCGGAAATTGCAAAAAAGATCCTTGAAGAGGAAGAAATGTCCAAAATAAAAGTCATAAGTTACGAAACTCTACCATCATTATTTATAATTTCAATTTAACGCTGAAAATGGGCCTGCGCGCTCGAAGTCAAAACCAAGTACGTCACACTATATAATTATTTTTAAGGTATTAAATTTTAATAAAAATATTTTAAAAAATGAGGCTGTATTCAGAACACTTTAAGGAATTTATTTTTGTTGAAAATTTAACTTAAAGTTAATATTTTAACAAGTTAGACAATTATTTATTAACAAAACTGTTACTGTTTTTTTCATTGTACATTTAAAAGATGTTTAAATAATTGTCTTAAAAATGTTTTGCTTCGTGGAGCCCTTCTTATATACCTACTTAACAACATCACGCCATAGGAATTTAATAAATTTTAATCCTTTGTTTATAATAATTTTATAATTTTGACATTATTACTCTGAATTTTTTATTTTTTGTCAAAGTTTTAAAATTATTAAAAACAAGGGATACAATTTTTTAAAACTTTTATAGCGTGATCTTGTTAGGTATGTATATTAAAAGGGCTTCACGAAGCGAAAAACTTTTTCGACCATTATGTAAACAATTTTTTTTTCATGTACATTGAAGGTGATATTTCGAAACAATTTTGTCAATTAACAATTGTTTAACTTGTTAAAAAATTAACTTTAAGCTAAATTTTCAACGGGAATAATTTCTTTAAAGTGATCTGAATACACCATAATTTGTTAAAATTTTTCAATGAATATTTAATACCTTAAAAATAATTATTTAGTGTGACGTACTCGGTTTTGACTCCCAGCGCGCAACCAAAAATGTCGCGCTAAGGCACATTTTCAGCGCTAAATTAAAATTATAAATTATGGAAATAGAGTTACGGGAGTAGGGAGTTTTTTTTGGAAATTTTCTTTTCTTTCAGGATTTTTTTTGCAATTTACGCTATCCCTTATGGTTTTTGAATTATCATAAAAAATCAAAAGGGCTTTTTTTCGTTTCTTGTTAATAACAATTGCAATTATTATTGGCAGAAAAATTCCTCAAAACACCTTTCTCAGAATTGCATTCCGCGTCGAATGAGTTATCGCTAATATTTTTCGAAGCCTTTTAACTATTTTACGCGAGAAACACATTTCTCGACTAGACTAGCTTAAATTTATGATTACAAAGAATAATAAATAGCAATTAATCTTCTAATTAAAGGAGAATAGTCCTTATACACATTTACAATCATTCCTAAATTTGTTTTGGTACTTATGGTACTAAAACAATATAGGTAACAAAATGCTCTTCTTCGATAATACCTGTGGCAACGAACAACAAAAATAATATGAACAAAATTACAAATAAAAAAAATCCCGGTGTTTCGAAAGTGGCCAGTGCTTTAGCATTTTAAGAGTTAGATTTTCGGGTCAGCTGTACTCGAATTTTATCCACCAGAGTTTATTAGGTAGGTAGGTAGGTTTAAAGTGAGTGGGTATAACACCCTTCCACCGCGACCAATCGGTTTATTGTGGCTCTCACCCTTTTATCGGCGTCTTCCGCTAGGCCGATCTTGTGCATTTGGTATTTTATTCTGTAGTGTCCCGTGTACAGTCCCACTAGAGTTTTAAGGTGTACCCTTGATTGCTCCAGTAGTTTGACAGTACATTGTGGGTTCGGTGGGCTTATGAAGGCCTTCGAGTGTCTGAAACCCGGAAGTCCATGCCAGTACCGAAGATGTTCTCTTTGTGTCCAAGCTGATATAAACTGCTTGGCCATTCCATAAGATATACCGATGACCGGTTCCGGCCCTGTGAATTTTGTTTCCGCCCCCCTTTTGGCAAGGAGGTCTGCAGATGTATTACCCTCTAGGCCGGTGTGTCCAGGTATCCACAGTAGTGTAACCCTATTGTTTTAACCCAGTTTGGTCAGCGCATCCTTGCAATTCCAGACGGTTTTCGAATTGCACCGTCTGGATTTAAGAGTCTTAAGAGCTGCTTGACTATCAGAGAATATTTTAATTGTCTTACGTGTGCAGTGCCGATCAACCAGTGATCTAGCACACATCTCAATAGCAAATACCTCAGCTTGAAATATGGTTAAGAGAGTGCCCAGGCTGAACGAAAACTTTGCCTTCGGTTCTGTCATATATTCTAGCTCCAACACCGTCCTTGGTTTTGCAGCCGTCGGTGTACCAACAGATGTCAGCCCGGAGCCGGTCGGTCGTTTTTCGACTCCAGTCCTCCCTTTGTGGGTAGACTACACTGTGGGTCCGGTTGTAATTGGTTGCTGTAGGCATTATGTCTGAGGGCATTCCCAGTCTGTCACAGGTTAGGACATTCCTGAGGAGACTGGTGCTCTCCATATGACACGCCTGCGGTTTGTTACTGACCGCTTAATAGAGTCTGTAGGTTGCCCACCTTGCCTGTCTCTTCAAGTAAATATGCAGAGAAGGCAGTCCTTAGAGGGCTTCCATGGCCGCCGTTGGTGTGATCATTAGGCAGGCCTGTCTCTGTAGGCTAGATAGCTTGGCTTGGGTCAGCCGCTGCTGCCCCTTGCGCCACCATGCCACAGAGCCATACGTGATCATTGGTCTTATAACTGTCACGTATAGCCAGTACATCTGTTTTGGTTGCATGCCCCAGGATTTTCCACAGATCCTGCGGCATGTCCAGAAAGATAGGATCGCCTTACGGGTGACTTTTTCCAGCTAAGAGTGCTATCTAGGATCAACCCCAGATATTTTGCTTATTTTGCAAATGGTATTGTTTTACCTTGCAGAGTTGGTGGTCTCAAGTTAACCAGGTTTCTGTTTCGGATGAAGGGGACAATAACCATTTTTTGAGGTTGAGGTTATTAGGTAGTTGCAGATAGCTTCCTGATTAACAGATTTATTTTTGTTCTTTAATAGTAGAGTTTCTTGTTTTAATTGATTAACCGTTTCGGTTTCTCGTATTTACCGGCTAAAAGAAATCCTGTAAAATTTTGGTCCGTTTAGTCAAAAAACGTAGGGAAATAACAGATTTAACAGAAGTTTAACGGAACCGCTATAAGAACCACCTGTTTCTTAGTATCTTAAATGTTGTAAAATTTAGTTTTATTTTCTATCTATCTAAATAAAAGAACACTCAGTAAATGGCAAACGCCCCCGTTAGCTTAGTATTTAATGCAAAGCTGTGTTATTTATTTTTTGTTCTTTTTTCCTAATGTTATATTTTTAGCACAATTAATTTTCATTATCGTCCGAAAGTTAATTAAAGATAAAAAAAACTTTATATTAACAGCGAGCGACGCAACGGCCACGTCTACACTAACAGCGATGAAATAAAATTGTACTTTTTTTCATATTTCGATAGTTTATATATTCAATAATATCTCCTTAAAAGGATTTTTCGAAATTCGCATTATTTTAAAAGTTATAGCTAAAGTTATTGTTCGGCGCAATGAAGCTGGAATCAAAAGTTTTAGACGCGTTTTTCTCGAATCGTTTGTCACAAAATCTCAAGTTCTAATAGGCCGATTTTCTTGAAAGTTAGCACTAATTTTCTTTACATACTCCTTTATGACAAAAACCAACAAAAAAATATAATATTAAAAAATGACAAAAATATAAATAAATAGATGACAAAAAAATGGACATCCCAAATATTATTAGTTTTGTTTATTAACCGTCAAAAAACGCCCGAAATCCATGCTCCTACACTAGAATATGCAAAGCATTCTAGACATATTTTATGTACAATGTCCTAAACCTATATTTAACTGTTTCGTAAATATTAAGCGTTTTCAGGTTTATTGCATCTATTGCCTTTGCATGCTTGACACTATCTTGAGGGTTACTTTTTGTGCATATACCTACTAAACGCAGCCTTGCCGCTCGGCTGTGCGGACAAGCGTGCGAGAGAGTAAAATAATAGCTGTACAACATTTCTCTCGCTTCGCGTGCTGATTATTTGGCGGGACCGCCGACAAATTAAAAGAGAGAGAGAGAGGGAGAGAGGTTATACACCTATTCTTGCTTCTCTCTCGCAGGCTTGTTTCCAAGGCTGCCTCTTGTAGGTATATGCTCGCAAAGTAACCCTTAAGTAAGTGGCAAGCATGCAAAAACAATACATCTAAAAGCACCTAATATTTCCGAAACAGTTAAAAATAGGTATAGGACATTGTATATGAAATATATCTAGAATATTCTGAAGAATCCAAAAATTGTCTAATTTACAGGGCGTTGCGTTTAAATTAGGAAAGTTAGTGTTGGCCACTGTTACATGACACAACCTGTAAAAAAGTATTTACTGAAAAAAATGCGCAGCTAAAAATACCGCAACACGTGTCCGAGTGATTTTTCGAACACGCCCCCGTTTATTAATTATTGAATTTATTCCATTTGGCTGATACACACTGTATGATACAATATTTGACATATTAATCAACAATATAAAATATAATTGTTATTAATGTAACGATTGACGACTCAATTGATAGATTTGTAAAATTATCGATTTTTTTAGTCAGTAACATTTTCTGTTCTTTCTTTTTATTTGATAGCAAATTTTGATTTTTTGCATTTCAAATAAGATTATTTATACACAAGTGAAATTGTCGTAAATATTTTTGTCAAGGAAGCAGAAACGTTTACTGCTATTCAAGTAAGAAAGACCTTTACTTTTTATGCGAATCTTTTATGAATCCTATAAAAAATAGTTTCTTTATTCGATGCTAGCTTTTCGATTTTTACGACTAGAATTTTAAATAAACATTTCGTTAGTTTAGCGACATTATAACTTTAATAACAAAAAATCTGCTAACGACTCAGCCTGTTTAACTTGTTTGTTACCTAGAAACTTTAAAAATACTATACTACCAGCTACCCGATTATTTATAAAAAAGGATGTTATTTTTAAATTAACCAAGAATCCTTCTGAATCTGAAAGTGGGGAGAGTGGTGCTACCTCCTGAGGGGAACTTCTCACTCAGTACGCCGTCCATCCTACTGATTTAAAGTAGGCCGAGGGGAATTTCCTTAATATCGGCCAAGGAAAACCTACCAAGAATCCTTACCCTTGCTTATTTTAGACATAATACAATGGGATTACCGTCTAAATAGCTCTTTGTCGTCGAAATTTCCAACAAGAAAAAGTTTATGGCTTTGGTCGTCTTAAAATACAGAAGTTTTCTCAGGGTATTAAAGAAGAATTAATATTTAAATAAGTAGGCAAAAAGTTTAATTTGACGCTAATCTCGAAGGAAAATATACTTTGGAGAGCTTTAAAAGTTAACTGCGGAATTAAACTAAATAAACGGTAGGGCTAAAATGCAAATTTTGTAAATATAAAAAATAATGGGGCGTTTCAATATTTTTTATTAATTAACTATAGTTTGCTAGTATCTAATAAGAAATAAATTTTGTAAATTAAAGTCAAGTTATTTTTTTGAAGAATGCTTGGACACGTCGATTGGTCGCGCTTTTTTCTATAAAATAAACATTTATATAGTATGTCCCAAATTTGATATACGACGTCATCGATATTTTTTTTAGATCGGAACCCAAGTTAATAAGCGCATATTAAGTTATACGTTACCGCCCAATTTCAAATTTTTCTGCAGTGTGGTTTAAGAAATGCGAAATAACAAAGTTTTAGTAAAAAAATAAACTTCATTTTATACAGGATGTAAAAATTATGATGCTTACGATTTTAATGAGCGATAGTGGAGCTTAAACCAAGCCAAAAACATATGGGTCAAAAGTTTGATTTTTTTTTTAAATATGACTTTTTAAAGTTTAAAAAATTTGGCAACACCGCGCCCGCTTCATCACATATTTTTTGCGAGGATTAACATATATGCATTTTTTTTAAAAGATGATTATTTACATAAAGGAGTACTTACCACAAAATTAAGCTGAATATCCAGTTTAAGAACACAAATTATTATTTAATTTAAAATAAAACACTCGGTGTAAAGTTTCACAAATTTTTTATTCAGATAGATCTGACACGTGTTTCGGTCTCACGACCATTTTCAAAGATCTTTTTAAGAAGAATGAGCTTAAAAATAAAAATAAAATAAATTCATCTTAAACTTACACAGATGGCCTATAGTAAACATTTTATGGCACTAAATTATTTTAATTGCAGCGTCTAAGATGGGCGTACCTACAAAATCTGTTTGGGTATTTGTTAAGTTGTCTTTATTGTTTATCGATTTCTTAATGGCCAAAATTTCCAAATAATCCATTTGTTTACCCTTCTGAATGTTATGTAATAACTTTACATCCCCATTATTAAAAAAATGATTATTGGCTATGCAGTGTTCCGCAAAACCGGTATTTCTCTTGCTGTGTAGACTTGAATTCCTGTGTTCTTTTATTCTATCCTGTAAAGAACGCCCTGTTTGCCCTATATAGGTTGCGTCACACTCATTACAATAGGGCAAACAGGGCGTTCTTTACAGGATAGAATAAAAGAACACAGGAATTCAATTCTACACAGCAAGAGAAATACCGGTTTTGCGGAACACTGCATAAACAATAATCATTTTTTTAATAATGGGGATGTAAAGTTATTACATAACATTCAGAAGGGTAAACAAATGGATTATTTGGAAATTTTGGCCATTAAGAAATCGATAAACAATAAAGACAACTTAACAAATACCCAAACAGATTTTGTAGGTACGCCCATCTTAGACGCTGCAATTAAAATAATTTAGTGCCATAAAATGTTTACTATAGGCCATCTGTGTAAGTTTAAGATGACTTTATTTTATTTTTATTTTTAAGCTCATTCTTCTTAAAAGATCTTTGAAAATGGTCGTGAGACCGAAACACGTGTCAGATCTATCTGAATAAAAAATTTGTGAAACTTTACACCGGGTGTTTTATTTTAAATTAAATTTGTTACAATGTTTCACCTAGAACCTACCTCGAACTCAATAGAAATTACAAATTATTATGCTTTAAAATAGCCCTTTTTTATTCTGCTTGAAGAATAAGATTTCTCAGTTGCACACATCCCCTTTTTTAAATTTTTTGGTACGCCTGCACTATGGTTGTCCTTAATGGATGTAACCGTCGTGAAAATCTTTTACTGTAAATTTGAGCTGCAACATTTATATTTTGGTTTGCCTTGCCGTAAATTAATAACATATCGGCATATTTTCCCGATTTAAAAACATTTTGACCTGCAACGGACAAACATATCGCCACCAGTAAGCACAATGCACCACGACCACATGGGGCTTTTAAGACGAAAGTTGCCAATTATTAAGCTTTTTAGAAATAATTGCTACTAAAGATTGTAACTTGATATCGTTTAAAGAAAAATCTGTCAAGTTTTAACACATATGTCATACAACCTTTTTAACTTGTTTTAAGCTCCACTATCGCCCATTAAAATCGTGAGCATCATACTTTTTACACCCTGTATAATTTTTCTACAATACATGATGAAATGTTTAATGTTTTCGTTAAAAACTGTTATTTTTAATAAATAATTGAATTAAAAACTGTAGTAAATACTTTTTACTTTTGTTAAACCAAACACATTTAACAAATAATGTAGTCTTAGACGTATCTCCTAGCGTGACAGTAAGTAATTTTTAAACAACCGTTAAAAAAACATTGAAATATTAATAATGATTGAAGACAAAAATGGAAAAAGAACGCAAAATAAAGTTATTTATTTATTCAAGAAAAAATACTTTACAAACACGAATAAAGCGAAGCTGCAAGTTGGACAATAAATTTTTTAAAACTTGAAATGGTTGTCATTAGTTGGGCACAATAAATTAAATTAAAGTCGTTTTATCATAGTTGGTTTGTGGGGGAGAGGAGCTAATCTATGGCTTGATTGATCTAAGCTCCTTAGCCTGCCCTAACTTAAGTCTTTGTTGGTATGACATCTAATGCAAAAATGGAATTACCGAAAATATGAAATTTTAAATGCAGTTTGGGATCCTGCTTAGTATGCATCTTCAGAAAAATAAATTTTAACGTTTAAAGCCATTTTTAACTGACTTCAAAAAACGATGCTTATCAATTTGACACACATACGTGTGTACGCATTTCCCGAAACTCTAAATCGAATTGTAAATATTTTTTTCCTATTGACTTACATTTACTTTAACCTAGAGAACAGTAAAGATTTTATCAAAATCAGTTCAGTTTTTTTTATGATATGAATTGATACGCTTAGTGTAAGAGCTGGCTTATAAATACGAGTTTCGGATGTGAAGTCAAAGGGAAAACATCCTTAGATTTTGGTCAAATTCTCGTGCGTGTAAGAAAATCATCCACTAAATCCAAATATTTACAACAAAACTATTACTACCTATTACAAAAAAACGATCCTGTTTTTATTAAAAACTGAAAATTAACAAATAAAAAGGTAATTTTAATAATTTAATCGACTTAAAAAAATAGCCCATTGTTATGAACACCAAATTAACCAACATCCAAAGTGGTTCCAAAAAAATTGGGCTCCTATCATCTTTTTATTTGCGGTCGGGGCCAGCAAACTATCTAACATAAAAGTTAGTAAAAGATAGAAACGAAATATCCTATATAAAATAGAGTGCTGTAGGCATTTTTTTAAATCTTTGATTTTTTTGTAGTAGTAGGAGCTCGGTAATACGTGGTTAAAAAAATTAAAGTTATCTTTTGTACTTTCGAAAATATGACAAAAAAACTGAAATTTTTAATTTTCGTTTTTATTTTTTTATCAGTTTATTTCAAAAGTTGGGAAAATTCTAAAAATACCCTTTTTGCGGTTCATTTATTGCTAAAGTCAAAAATTTCTTAAGACGTTTTGTTTTCGCTAAACCATCATTAACTTAATTTTTTTAAATACGGTCGATTGTTAATTGCGTTTTTAGAGCAGTTTTTATCCCAATTCCAATGATGTATAACACGTGATATTGTTCTGTTAAATAAACATAATTTTCATAAGAGACAATGAGTTAGACAAGGAACGCAAATGATTTGTTATAGGGGCGTTCCATATTTGTAAAATAAATATTAAGTGTTATACATTTTTGTAATTGGGATAATGAAGGGTTTAAAAAATTAAAAAAAAATCCAGGGCCGTATTAAAAAAAAAAGTTGATAATGGCTTAACGAAAACGAAACGTCGTAAGAAAATTTTGACTTTACCAGTACAAAAGTGCAAAAAGTTCCAATAAGAATGTATCCCAACTCGTAAACTCGTAAAAACAAAAACCAAAATCAAAAATTTCAGTTTTTTGGAAAATATTTGCGAAAGTACAAAAGATAACTTCAATTGTTCAACGGTGTATTATGGGCTTATACGCAACTTTGCCCCAATTTAAACTTCTTCGTATCTCTTACCGTTTCCGAGATCTTAATGGTGAGATTCGAATTTGAAACACCCTATATGATATATATACATATATAATATATATATATATATATATATATATATATATATATATATATATATATATATATATATATATATATATATATATATATATATATATATATATATATATATATATATATATATATATATATATATATATATATATATATATATATATATATATATATATAATATATATATATATATATATATATATATATATATATATATATATATATATATATATATATATAATTATATATATATATATATATTATATATATATATATATATATATATACATATAAAATTAAAGTTATCTGTTGTACTTTTAGTGTATATTGATATAAAAATTTCAATACCATGTTATGTAACCGTTTTGTATATAACTATGTCTGATATGTCCAACGCTGTATGATACAAATGATACAATGTTGGAAATATACAATAAATAAACCTTAATAGCTTAATCAGGTAAATCTAATTTACCGCAAACTGCTTTAGAACTATAACCCTTTACGCTTTATGTTTCGGCACTGCAACATGGATGTTTTAATAACTCCATAATATAATAAAATGAACTTGTGTTTTTACCGTGACATTTAAAATTATGGCAGTAGCTTTACATGTATTCTTGTTGAAAATATATGAAAAGTGGTAAGTAACAAATGTGTCATTTATTTGAAAAGTTCAAGACATAAATTTTAAACCAATGAAAATAATTTTTTTATAGGTCACCATGACAACGCTTGTTTATATATCATAGAAATAAGAAAACTATCTTAAAATTTAAACAACGTTTAAAAAAGTTAAGTAACAAGAAGAATAGGTTCTGGTTGTCTCAAACACTTCACCTCTAGGCAAGATGCTACTTTGTTGGAATATATTAGGAGATAATGCATTTGAAATAGCATGCTGTAAATATGATTTATCGTTAGCAATCTACTTCCAGTAGAATAATCAAAGATTCCGAACTAAAAAATTGTCTAGCTGCTAAAAAAATAACACTAAAATCTTGGACATCCATTGTCTTCATTTCTTAATTAATACACAACGTTTCGGTAAGTAATTTATCTCCAACAGTTTTCAAGTGATAACTAAAAATTATTCTTTGAAGTTACGACTTTTATAATATCCGTTCTTCACCGAAGGTTGAACGATTTTTCACGGTTCAGCAACGGCTGCCAGATATTCGAAATATCGATCATATGCTTACTAAATACACTTTGGTTGCTTACAATTATTACAGCTTCTTTAAATTTTTAATTCTCTCAGTGGGTTTCTTTATGAATTATTTTTGCTCCCGACAATTGTATGCGGTGTTGTTTTGACCAAGCGTATTCGGCAATCCCTGACTTCAACGTTTCACCTCGTTTCGTATGTGTTTTGTATTCTTTAACTCCGACTTTAAGTGGTCTTTTCGTTATCCCGATGTATACTTTACCCCATTTACAGGGAATTTTGGTATTCATAAAGAAACCCACTGAAAGAAAAGAAAATTTAAAGAAGCTGTAATAATTGTAAACAACCAAAATGTACTTATCAAGCTTAGTATTTCGAATATGTGGCAGCCGTTGCTGAACCGTAAAAATCGATGAACTATCGGTGAACAACGGATAGTATATAGGTCGTAGCTTTTAAAAATAGTTTTTAGTTATCACTTAAAAACGGTTAAAGATACATCACTAACCGAAACGTTGAAAGGCACTGGAAGTCCAAGATTTTAGTGTAATTGAAATCATAACATTGTCTAACTTTCAGACAAACGCTTAAAGAACGTTTTTTACCGAAGAATGGCGACATATACGGTAATTTTTACCCCTCAATTTTGAAACAGGGTAGTTACTATCGATAAATGGAAATTTTAGTCGACTTATAACGGGACTATTCACATATATAGTTTAAGCAACGCCAGGTTTGAAGAAGGATGACCCCTGTAAATATGTGTGCCATAAGGAGAAAAGGTTTATTCTCCAGAAGTATATAATTATTTTGGAAAAGATAATGCGTTCATCTACTAAACAAATTTATTCCAACATAATATATACATATATATATATATATATATATATATATATATATATATATATATATATATATATATATATATATATATATATATATATATATATATATATATATATATATATATATATATATATATATATATATATATATATATATATATATATATATATATATATATATATATATATATATATGTATAATCAGACCATCTCAGATGCAAAAGACCGTTTTAACAATCGAATAAAAGATAAAGTTCTCTCTTGCTCAAATGGCAGTAAAGCTCTTTGGTCCTTTGCCAAAAATATTAGTCAGAACTTTTGCACAAATTCTTTTCCACCCCTAATCTCTGAAGATGGAATTATCTCTACCTCTAAAGAAAAAGCCGAACTATTTGCCAAACAATTTGCTGCCAATTCTACGCTTGATCCTCCTATTAATCTTCCTCTTCCAACAGTTGTCCCAGTGTCTCATAAAATGTCCGATATAATTTTTAAAGTCAAACAGATCAAGCGTATTCTTTCTTCTCTTAATACTAAAAAATCGTCTGGGCTGGATGGCATACCAGCTATCGTCTTAAAAAAATGTGCTCCCGAGCTTGCACCCATCTTAACTCGCCTCTTTCGAATCTCTTACGACACGGGCATTTTCCCGTAGAGTTGGAAAGCTGCACGTGTGCAACCTGTCCCCAAAAAAAGATCCAAAAGTCTCCCTTCTAACTATAGACCTATATCTCTTCTTTCAGTTGTTTGCAAGGTAATGGAAAAATTCATTAATTTCCAAATCTTAAAGTATTTGGAAAAACACAAGATCTTACATGACAGACAGTATGGATTCCGTCACAGTAGATCCACAGCTGATCTTCTTTCCTTTGTCTCACACAACTGGAAGTCCCTTGAGTTTCTTGGTGAATCCCAGATTGTTGCTCTTGACATATCCAAAGCTTTCGATCAGGTCTGGCATGATGGGCTTCTTAACAAACTTCCTTCTTACGGTCTTCCACCTAGGCTTTGCTCTTGGCTTTCCAGTTTCCTTTCTAATCGACGTATATCAGTTAGTGTAGATGGTCATTCCTCCAGCTTCTACCAAATTAATGCTGGGGTGCCCCAGGGCTCAATGCTGGCACCCACGCTGTTTCTTCTACACATTAACGATCTTCTCTCTTCCACAATCAATCCCATTCATAGTTTTGCTGACGATAGTACCCTCCACTCTAGTATTCAATTTCTTAAGCCACCGTGTAATTCTGATTTTGAAAACAAGCGCAGGTCAATGCAGATATCTCTTTCACAAGACCTCAAACTTATCTTGGATTGGGGCGCCAAAAATCGTGTTCAGTTTAATGCCTTAAAAACACAGTCATGTTCGATGTCGCGAAAAAAGTCTGCGAATGCTCATCCCTTACAAATAAGCGGCCAAGTTCTGCAGAACAAAGAGTCGTTTAATCTAGTCGGCGTTATTTTTGAGAATAACCTCAACTGGCACAAACACATTTCATCCATAGCTTCGGCAGCTTCAAAAAAGATTGGATTCCTCTTTCGAGCCAGAAAATATTTCTCTTCTTCCAATCTTTACACTCTGTATGTATCCCAAATCAGACCCTCTTTGGAATATTGTTCTCATGTCTGTGGAATGGCGTCCCCTACAACACTTAGCCTTCTGGACTCCATTCAAAAAAGAGCTGTTCGTCTTATTAATGATCCAACGCTCACAGAAAGGCTTCCTCTTCTAGCCCATCGTCGAGCTGTAGGGGATCTGTCGCTCTTCTATAGGTATTTTCACGGCTTCTGCTCAGAGGAAATGGCCAGTATTATTCCTTCTCTGGCAGCTCCCAACAGAGCAACACGTAGTGCAACTTTTATACATCCTTTTACAGTTCAGTTAGAGAGGCCCCGAACTTCCCGCTTTCTTCGTTCCTTTATTCCTAGAGTGTCAAGACTATGGAACCTGCTGCCCGCAGAAGTTTTTCCTTCTCCTCCCAATCTCCAAAAATTTAAGTCCCGTGTGAACAAACTCCCTCTCACCACACTGAAGACACCCACGGTACGCTAGTACTTAGGCATCAGCCTTCGTGGACTGTCCCAAGATAAAAAAAAAAAAAGAAAAAAAATATTTTATGTATTAACCGGCATGGTATTGGTTATAACGTGGAAGTTATGCCATGGTCCAGTTTTAGTCCTAATATAAATCCGATTGAAAACGTTTGGGGTATAATTGTACACAAAATTTACAAACGAAGATTTAGGCCAGAAAATTTAATGGAGTTAGGGCAAATAATTCTCCAGTGCTGAAAAGAGCTGAATTCGAACATTATATTCGGAGGTAATACAAGTGCTTAAAATTACCGATAATTTTCATGAAAGCTTGTTATTTGTAATTCCACAAGTTCAAAGAACAAGTGGAATTTGTATAACGAGCTTAAATTAAAATTATCTGGTTAATTTTAATGCACGAGCGGTATTTAGGGTGAATATTTCTAGAATCTAGAAATATAGTAGTATTATACTATTAAAATGTTTTTTTTTGTCATACAATTTTTAATTTCTTAACTTTATCTATTTCTTCATCGTGTACATGACCAGATCGACTCTTTTGGACTGATTTTGACGTTTCTAATTGATAATACAAACAAACAGGTCCAATTGTTCTGTGTATTGTATATTCACAACCGACGCTAATGTTTTAAATTTTTAAGAACCTATAACATCTGATAACGTCCAACAGGCAGTTTTGGATGCTGGTTTTACACAAAAATAAGCAAAATTATGTCTGTTTTTAATATTTGTACACCTTTGTTACTAATATAACTGTCCTTCTTATTCATCTTCATTTATTAAAGTCTTATTTTATTTACAAAGTACTTTTTTAAGAGTAAATTTAAAAATTATATATTTAATCCAGCTTTTAATAAAATAGTACATTTAATATCATAAATAATTAAATACATTTTATATATACTAAAAGCTTTAGGATATATTATTTTAAAGGTAAATTATTAAAAATCTATTTTCTCTTTAAATAATAAATTAATATCGATGTTCGCAAGAAAAACTAAACATGTATTTTTTATTTAAAGCAAAAGACTTTATTCTGAAATTATTCCATTTGCCAACCTATTTATTTAAAATTGGTATTTCTAAATAATGCAAATTTAAAACGGTAAAAGTTTTTTCCTTGTCAACGCTGCAAACGTTGTCCTAGTTTTGGGTCGTTAATTAAAAAGATGCCGAGCCTTGAACAAATTATTATGTCGGAGTCTGTATTGCATGGATATTTCATAGTTATACAAAGCCTTATTTTTGTTTGGTCATAATTAGTTAGACCATGACTTACATTTGGTTTGTTGATAATAGTGTTTGTGGTATTTCTGAATATTCAGGGTGTACAATTACTTTGTCGTGTCAAATGACAACGTATTTTTTATATGGTCGTTTTTATGGGAAAAAAGGTTTCACAGCTTGGCCGGTATAAAGGTTTTCCATAACTTAATAAAACCAGAAGCTTTTTTATAATTATTTATTATTTATTATTTAATATTTTTATTTTTTATTATTTTATTATTTTATTATTTTATTATTTTATTATTTTATTATTTTATTATTTTATTATTTTATTATTTTATTATTTTATTATTTTATTATTTTATTATTTTATTATTTTATTATTTTATTTGTTACTTTACCAGACCAAAAAAATTTTTGGATTGGAGCGCCATAAATCTTGTCCAATTTAATGCCTCCAAAACACAGTCATGTTCGCTGTTGCGAAAAAAGTCTGCCAATGCTCATCCAGTACATATGAGCAGCCAAGTTCTGCAGAAGAAAAAGTCATTTAATTAAGTCGGCGTTAATTTTGGGAATAACCTTAACTGGCACACATTACATCCATAGCCTCAGCAGCTTCAAAAAGCTTGGATTTCTCTTGTAACTCTGTATACTCTGTACGTGTCCCAAATCAGGCCCTCTATAAAATATTTCTTCCATGTTTGGGAAATGGCGTCTCCTAAAACTCTTAGTTTTAGGAGTTTCTTGATTTTATTTGAAGAAGAGCTGTCCGTCTTATTAATGATCCCACGCTTACAAAAAAGCTTCCTCTCTGTGCCCACGGGCTATAGCGGATCTGTCTCTCTTTTATAGGTATTTTTACGGCTTCTGCTCCGAGGAGTTGGCCAGTATAATTCCTTCTCTGCCAGCCCCACCAGAGCAACACGAAGTGCAACTTTTATGCATCCTTTTACAGTTCAACTAGAGAGGCAACGAACGTCCCACTTTGTTCGTTTCTTCACTCTTAGAGTGTCCAGATTATGGAAGTTGCTACCCGCAGAAGTTTTCCCTTCTTTTCCAAATTTCCAAATATTTACACCCTGTGGAAATAAACTCCTTCTTACCACACTTTAGACACCCACGGTACGTTAGTACTTAGGCCTTAGCCTTCGTAGACTGCCCCAAGATATAAAAACAAGTTTTTTTCATTTAAAAAAATTAGTGTTATGTCTGTTTTTATAGAAAAATAAGGTTTTCCCAGCATGGCTTGTATAAATTATTTTATTTATTATTATTTTAAATATTATAGAAGGCATATCTTTTAAAGAATTGGCTCTAAAAACAACCAAAGTTTGCTAATATTATGTCGGCGCTAAGATCATATTAAACCGCCCTCGTGAAAGTCATACCCCGTCGTGCATACACAAGTCAGTAAGCTTACAGCCTCTGCATCATTAACTCACTTAATAAATTATCCTCCCGGAGCCGAAACAAACAAAAAACAACCCAAATCCGCCCTATTTATATTCCAGCTGCAAGAAAACAATAGCCTTAAAATTTAATGCACCTAAATTATAAAATATGGCAGCCTGATCCTCATAATGAGGTACGTGGCTCCGTCGTCAATATAAAAGATTTAGAGCGCCAAACTAAAATTTATTTTCTATACTTTTAAGTACTACGTTCCTAATTGTCCTTGATTTACCCTTTTATATCTTTATAGTCTGAGATCAGAATTAGAGACAACATCCACCCATCTGCCAACGGGATAAAAATAATTTTTTAGTAAATACAGGGTCTTCATTATTGTCCGTAAACCACGTGACCAAAAATTTTGCGGGTTGCCTATTCAAAGGTTGCACAAAATTTAATAAAATATCCCTAGATGCATTTTAAAATCGACTTTTAAATGTCAAAAACATTTGTTTTTTAAAGTTAGAAAATTTACCATTTATTATTTTTTCAAGTAATCGTAATTTGAAGCAAATTATTGCAGCCTTATTGGATAATTTTTGCATGCATTTAGTTTTGAGTCTCTTGTTTTTCAGTAATTTAATTTGCTAGATTAAGGTAGAAAAAATTGTTGGGTTTAGAAAAAAACCGGTAATAATTTTTACTATATCTTTAAATTTTCGTTAATTTAATCTTAATAAAAAAAATTAAGTCACGTTTACTCGTAGTTCACACAGTTTGTTTAAATTAATTAAATGAAAACTACTTGACTTAGATTTACTTGAACAATGGTAATAAGTTACACTACATAAGTGTTTTTACTCGTCAATTATAACATAATAAAATAAATTAGGATAATTATTACATGCTAAAAGAAATTAAAATGAATCAATGTACAAAAAATTTCAAATATTTAAACATTATTACAGTAATCAAAAACAAAGTTTCGATAAAGGTATGTGGATTCTCCTGGCCCAAGTTCGGTAGTTCTGACTATTAGCATAACTCGACAAATGAAACCAAGCTTCATCAGAGAAGAAAGTACGGTCCAAAACATCATTATTGTTAGAAATCTTATTAAACCATTGGCAAAACTACACTCTCTTTAAAAAATCTGGTAGAAGGAGTTCTTGCAATACTGTGACCATATATGGATGCATTTTCAAATTTTTGGTTAGTGCTTTATGGCAAGTACCAACAGACATTCCTAAAAAAATGTATGTCACTAGTAACATAAATTTCATATTTTATTTAAAATAGTATTCTTACTGGTCTGAATAGACGACTTCTCCACCGATTTGTTAGGACTGTGCTCCATTCGGGCATGTAAATCATCAAGAACAGGTTCTGTAAGCATGGTGGGTCTTTCATTGGACTTTCCCTTAGAAATGCAATTCTTGTTTTCAAAGCGATTGATTAGCACATATCTGTGATGGACAAATGTTTTGTACTCAACAAGATTGTCAGCAAACCTTTTGCTAAAAACTGGTCCATGCAACTTTGGAAAGAATATGACCAAGTTCCATCCTCATTACGAGTTTCACTTCTAAAATGTGCCATTATTATAAACGCATCTTGTTCCGCAGTACACATTTTAAACGTTAAAAGTAAATAAACAGTTTTGGTTAGGTAACCTCAATAACAAAAACACATATAACTTACCTTTAAAACTAGAAATAGGCAAGGTAGCCCTTAAAAGAACTTTTTTAAGCTTGTAAGGTTCGTTTTCGAAAATAATTTGATCAATAAAATCTAAAAATTCTCAAAAAAAACTATCCAAAAACCAAATACCGCCAACGCTAACACTGACCAAGTCTGTCAGTAATGTCAGTCAAGTCAACTGTCAAACAGAGCTTGCTGTGTTGCCAAGCCTAATTTTGCCTCATAAAAAGTGTGTTGTTTTGACCATTAACCTGCACTGATTCTCATTTTTTCGGAATTTTAACATTCTGGAGGTTATTATAATCAGTAATTTTGATTTACACATTTTCCGCTTTGTTTTGAGTTTAGAAAAAATTATCAAGGCTATGAATAATTAAAAAAAATTAAAACATTTTTAACTCCATGTATAATGTTAAAATTTTTTTTTCTACATAGAAGTACTAATATACCACACAAGTATCTTTTCTTCAGTTTCATAGTTAAAGCCCTTGGAAATTTTTGAAATTTTGAATTAAGGAAATTATTACAACTTTTTGGTACACCCTGTATCATTCCATTATAGATATTTATGTTTATCAGGACCATAATAACGATCATTATGGTACTAGCCGTCAATAGTATTATTATTAGAAATTGAGCTATTGTCATTACTTTTTAACTATGTTATACAGGGTAAGTCTGTGAAGTGGGACCCCCATTTATTACTTTAAATATTCAAATTAAAAAAAAATGTTTTTTAAAAAATATTTTGGTTTTTGCTGCTTTATATTTTGCAAACAACGTTATGTATACAGGATGTATCAAAAAGCCCGTACATGGACAAAGTTAATTTTTTTAAATGACTCCCTATATTTTTTGTTTCATTTTTGTTTTCTACATAAATTTCTAGATATTTTTTATTCAGCATATCATATCCCTATATTAAACTGTTTACGAGATATTCGCATTTAAATACAAAACTAGAAGGAAAAAATCCGCTATCTTAAACAAGAAAAAAAAACGATTAAACCATTTTTTTTACAGATTAATAAAACTGTCATTAAGACATTTCTAATAATCTCTATAGCATATATGGTTATTATGCAACTCTTAAAAAACCGCTGAAACCATAGAAACGTTAAACAACATTAAAAGAAAAGCGGATTTTTCCCTTTTAAATTTGTATTTAAATGCGTAAACTCTTGAATATAGGGATATGATATGCTAAATAAAAAATATCTAGAATTTTATGCAGAAAACAGAAATGTAACAAAAAATATAGGGAGTCATTTAAAAAAATAAACCTTGTTCTGGTACGGACTTTTTAATACACCCTGTATAAATGACGTTTTTCGCAAAATATAGAGCAGGAAAAACCACAATATTTTTGTATAAAACATTTTTTTTACAATATGAATATTTAAAGCAATAAACGGTCTCACTTCACAGACTTACCCTGTATTTAATAAATAAAAGCAAGTGTTAAATAACAATATTTGTTAGTGTATAATACTTTTATTTATTAAAGAATGAGTGAAGTCGACGAGTCGACAGTGCTTTTGAACGCGCTGTATCATCATGGCGCGGCGCCGCTCATAAACAAATTTATATTATTTAAACTAATTGCAAGCAGTGTTTTTTTTTGATATTCAACTATAATAATTAGCGAATCCAACAAGTTTGTTTTTCATTATTTGAGAGAGAAGTCATTAAAATTTAAATTTGTTTATTTTAATGTTGATAAAATATATGAAAATAAACAAATAATTTCCAAATGTTTTACTGTTTTGAAAATTTTGAATATTAAACAAAAAATCCTAAAAATTACATTTAATTAATTTTAATAGTTTTTTTGTAATTGACTTTTAATTAAAAGCCGCAAAATTTTTATTGTAAAAAAATTGTTTAAATAAAAATTTTGAAAAACTGTTTTGGAATTTAATTGTTGATGATGTCTTCTTCCTGAAAAGATATATAAACCTGAATTCCATGATCAAGTGGCAAATGAGGTGATCTTACCCTACTAAGCAAAAAGAAGGAAATATATTGAGTAATGGTCGATGGAATATTTTGAACAGGATATAAATAGAGATCACGATTTGAATATAAATAAAAAAGTAGTCATCTATTTTCTCTTTGTGAATTTTCTAATGAAACTCGTTGGGGAAAATACGATATAGGAATAATAATATGGGAAGAAAATAGATAAAAAAATGATGTGATATTTTCAGTTTGGGGCTGTTCTCGTCCTCATGTTAGGTAATATATTTGAATACTATAAGACGAAGAAATAATTTATTTTACTTGGCAACAGTTAATTTCTAAATAAAATGAAATAAAAAAATAGGATGTTACTAAAAAATATGTACTATATCATTTAAATAATTTATTTGTTATTAAAAATTAAATTATTGTCATTATTTTTAACTATGTTTTATTTAATAAATAAAAGTAGGTGTTAAATAACATTATTTTTTAGTGTATAATATTTTTATTTATTAAATAATGAGTGGAGTCGACACTGAGTCGACAGTGCGCTTGAACACGCTGTATCATCATGGCGCGGCGCTCGCTCATAAACAAATTTATATTATTTAAACTAATTGCAAGCAGTGTTTTTTTCGATATTTAATTATAATAATTAGCGAATCCAACAAGTTTGTTTTTCATTATTTGAGGGAGAAGTCATTAAAATTTAAATTTGTTTATTTTAATATTGATAAAATATATGGAAATAAACAAATAATTTCTAAATGTTATACTGTTTTGAAAATTTTGAATATTAAACAAAAAATCCTAAAATTTTCATTAAATTATCTTTAATAGTTTTTTTTGTAATTGATTTTTAATTAAAAGTCAAAAAAATTGTTTAAATAAAAATTTTAAAAATTGTTTTGGAATCTAATTGTTGATGATGTCTTCTCCCTGAAAAGATATATAAACCTTAATTCCATGCTCAAGTAAAAATGAGGTAATCTCACAATACTAAGCAAAAAAAGGAAAGTTATTGAGTAATGGCCGATGGAATATTTCGAACAGGATATAGAGATCACGATTTGGATTTAAATAAAAAAGTAGTCATGTATTTTCCCTTTGTGTATTTTCTAATGAAACTCGTTGGGGAAAATACGAAATAGGAATAATAATATGGGAAGTAAATAGAGAAAAAGATGATGTGATATTTGCAGTTTGTGACTCTTCTCGTCCTCATGTTAGGTTATATATTTAAATATTATAAGATAAAGAAATAATTTATTTTACTTAAAACATAACAATACTATAGTATTTTAAGTCAACTTAATTATACAGTGCAAGTATAATTAAAAAATATTTATACTTTATGTCCCAAATTTGAGATGATGAGTATTTTATATCGCATATCAAGGTGCACATAACTGCTCAATTTCAAATAATTTTTTTCCGTGTCGTTAAAAATAACATTTCACTTATAAAATAAATCACATTTTATTCACATTGGTAGTATTTCTATAAAACATGGTAAAAATTTCGGGCTAGGGGTTATCGACCCTCGCAAATAGATCCCTCACGTCCAATTTTTGGTAGTCAAAAAAAAAAAATTAAAACATTCTTATGACAAACCCTGTATACGCAAAAGTCACGTAAAGTGAAAATGCAGTTTGACAGCTGTCAAATTTGACAGCTATCATTCTGTTACAATCGTTTAGGATGCCAATAAATTAACATTTTCCTAATCCTGATTTTTACCATGCTTTCATTAGCTTGACCTGTATGTTTGTATGTATGTATGTATGTTAGGGTAATTCATTTTCGCAAAGATATTCTTTTTTTCGCTGCTCAAGCAAAATTTCAATCTACATGACATGTAGAAAAAAAAATTTTCACCAAGTTTGAGCTCTAAATATTAATTTTGAGTTCTTACAATTTAAATTTGAAGTTTTCCCATTTAAAATGCCCGTATTCTTTTCTCAAATTTTTATTGCTTAGCCACTTTTAACTATAGTATGAATCATTTTGATAGACCTTACGGCATATATTTCACGCTCTTTAAAATTGATTTAGTGTTTTTTGTGTAACTTGCACTGGTTCGCCGGTTGACTCATAAAAAATCGCTCGGAGAATAATTTTTTATGAGTCAACCCTTTTTTTCTCCTTATTTTTTGCAGTTTGTTTAAAAAGAAAAAAAACAATTTAATAGCAAAATTGTATTCTGACGACTCCTACCGGCGAACCAGTGCGAGTAACACAAAAAGATACTAAAGGAATTTCAAAGAGCCTGAAATATGCCGTAGGTCCATCAAAATGACTCACAATATAGTAAAAAGTGGCTTAGAATTGGAAATTTGAAAAAAAAGGGATTTTTACATACATTTTAAATGCGTAATTGTAAGTACTCAAAATTAATATTAAGAGCTTAAATTTGGTGGGATATTTTTTTACATGTAGATTGAAATTTTGCTCGAGCAGCGAAAAAAAAACTTTTGCGGAAATGATGAATGTATGTATGTATGTGTATATTATTATGTATGTATGTATGTATATATGTATATTTGTATGTATGTATTTATGCATGTAACGGCATTTTTTAACGTAATTTTTACCTATTTCAGGAAGTCAATACAATTATCTTATTGCTTCGTTTTATAATAAATATAATAATAAAAAGAAAAAAATATCTAGATTAAATGATTAGTTTGCAGGTTATGTGTATACCACTCACAGAATGACGGTAAATGTCGTTCTACTTCATCGATATCATTTTAAAAAAATTACCACTAAAATATAATCTAAAGCAAATAAATAGTACACCTTAGGTACTATAGATGTCGCTACAGTATTTTTCTACATGCAACTTATTACAATCGACCGCTTCTAAGTTTTATGTAAAATAATTTTTGATTTTGGCAAAACAATAAATAGAATATTGTAAAAAAAAATGTTTTAAACTAATTTCAAAAAAAAAAAAACTTTAGAAAAATTGTTAAAAAACCCATTGAGAACCCTAAAATCAACACAAAACTTATTTAAAAAAAAATAAACAGAAATAAAGGAAATTTAGATTTATTAATGAATATAAGATTTACTAAAAATCGAGGCTCTTGAATCAGATTATGTTGTTTTAAGACTTAAAATAAAAAAATAAATTATAGTTTAAAAAAACTTAAAAAAAAAAACGCTTTTAGAGCAAATTAAAATAAAAAGTAGAAAATATTTTTTAAATATAAAGAGTTTGTGTTACATTAATAGAAAGTCCAATAATCAATTATAACTTATAAACCTTAAATAAAATAAAAATAAAAATTTAGTTATTACGAGAATAATTCAAATATAGTAAAAAAGCGTGAAGTGCTTAATTAAATGTTATAATTATTTTATTGGTGACTAGTTACAAAATTAGAGTTATTATAAAAATATAGTAAATTGCATCCCACGCTTTTTTACATTAAATAAATTATTTTCTTTGTAAATTATTTTTATTTTAATTATATTCCAAATTAATTGGTCATAATGTATAATTTACACTTTATTTTTTACTTTTTAGTTTGGTTTTACTATAAAAGCGTGTTTTTTAAGCTTTAGTTTATTTGTTGATATGATTCATTTTAGGTCTTAGTTCCGAGTTAAGTGGAATTTTTTTTTATGAATGAATATGTTATGCTGTTACTTAAAATATATTTGAAAAAATTAAAAGCTTTCCAAAATGAACCAATAAATAAGGTGTCTAATTAAAAAATGTTAATTTTGGGTCATATTTTCTATTTTAATTCAGGATTCTACGAGATAAATACACAAAATGACTATCCTACAATTTTTTAAATACGAGTCCTTGTTGTTGCTATGGGTGCTTACAATAAAAGTTCCCGTAAAACTTTCACCTGGAGCAATTATTTTAAATTAAATAAGAAGAACGCTTATTTCTTTTAAAGATCTTTTAAATTTTCTCATTTTTACCCTTGAAGGAGATTAAAATTAAAAACAGAGGCCTAATTGAATTTCAAACAACAATTTTACCTCTCGGGATTCTAATACTCCCTTAAATGGTCACAAAAACGTTTTTAATGAGACAGGCGTAATATTTCAGGCCTCGTCTAATGGAATTTCCAAAATTTCCTGCTAACCCTGGGTAATAAAATTTTAAGGGCAAAGGTTTTGCGTCGTTTTATTTCTTACCGCTGATTTTTTTTGCATTTTAGATTGTCCTACAGGTGTTGCGTTGACATAAGCCGAGTGACATCTAAGTGTTTATTAAAATTTGGGGACTTTAACACAGGCTTAGGAACTTTTCAGGTGGGTAAAATTAAGAATTAAATTTATTTTGATTGGCAGGTATAATAAGATAAATTTTAAAGTATTTGCCTACATACAAATATAATTTTTTTTTAAATTACTTGATTTTGCTCAGTATTAAGTATTAAGTTTAATTTATTATCATTAAGTATAATTGAAACCAAGAAATATTTAATTTATTTCCGTGACTGAAATAGTGCTATATATTTATCATTAAGTAACTAAGACAATTGCGCAAATGAAACAAAGTTAAAAGCAAAATAATACAGTAAACTATTTTTTTAGCCAATAACTTTTTTCCTTTTATCCAATAGCAAATTTAAATTTTTTAAATTTCAAATGGGGTTATTTATACATAAGTGGAATTATCAATTAAAAATTAAAACGTATATGCTTAGGGTGTGCTTTTTATTTTTAGGGGGTAAAAACCACCCCTTATGCTAAAAAATTAAAAAACCATAGAAATAGACCTTATGTAAAATAAAATTATAGCTAAATATGTAGATAGAATCTATTTTTATGTTGTGAGTTATATCTAACATTATATTTTAACGTTCCAACCCTTAAAAATCACCCTTAATAACGAAATTCAAAAAAAAATTTTGTTTATTTTAAAAATATTTAATAACGCTTTTATTGTAGAAAAACATATATTAACTGTTTGCGGTATAATAAATATTTAACTACCATAACTCAACCTTTAAATAACCACCCCGTATGAGATTTAAAAAAAATGATGATAAATAATTATTGTCCCGGAAATGAAGCTAAAAAATTGCAACACCTCGCAATTTTTATGTCCTGCATCGATTTGTATAAAAATTTTGAATTAGGTGCGTCTAACCCT
This sequence comes from Listronotus oregonensis, assembly GCA_019359885.1. Taxonomy (NCBI): domain Eukaryota; kingdom Metazoa; phylum Arthropoda; class Insecta; order Coleoptera; family Curculionidae; genus Listronotus; species Listronotus oregonensis. The sequence goes on from JAHBCN010004027.1 coordinate 46,328, forward strand.
CTACTTTAAATTCTATTTCATGGTGATGTGCGCTGTTTGTTTTTTAAGGGTGAAAACTACCCCTAATTGTCAAAACTTATGGAATAACATTTTAAACCTTAAGATAGGTAAAATTTGGTTTGGATTAGTTGATTAATGGTTGTTTTATGCTTTAGAATACAATTTTAAAATATTTCAACCCTTAAAAATCAACCCTTGTTAGAGTTTAATTTAAAAAAATATATATATTTACCCTAAAAAAAAAAGATTAATTTACCATAGTGATTTAATTTTAGAACCCTTTTGCTTAAAATATGTACTAATTTCATTTCGCAACTTTTTGACCCTTATAAATCAACCCTTATTATAGCTTAATTAAAAAAGAAGATTTATCCCCAAAAAAATAATAGCTTAACCGATTTAATAATTAAGAATATTACTGCCTGAAATATTACCAATTTCATTCTTTTGCAAATTTTCAATCCTTAAAAACCACCCCTTACAACATTGCAATTCTTATAAACCAATATAATAGATTTAAATGGGAAAAAAAGTAGAAATCATACAAAAATTATACCGGTAAAAGTATAAAGTATACCGGTTTTATAGAATATTATGCTCCTAAGTGGGCTATTCGACTTTTTCGAAAAAAAATGTTGTTTGGTTTTTTAAACATCGCTCCTTTAGTTTTAATGATAGAAAGTTTGTTCAAAAATAATTTTGTAGGTTTTTTAAAAGCTTCAAGGTTATATAAATTAAATTCTTTTTAATGCCTTAGTTTTAAAATGGGATGAGTTTAAAGGGCCAGAATAAGGTGGTGCTCGCTCGTAAATAGAGGTTTTAAACGGCCATATCTGGCCAAATATTTATTGTACAGAAAAATATATCAAATGAAAAGTCTTTGTTATTAAAAAAGCTATAATTAGGTACCCTAGCATTTTTTTGTATCTTCAGTATTGTTGGAGTTATTTTGAAGAAAATGGCTATTTTTACGAAATTGCGGAAAATCGTTTTTCACTAAAAGCTCCAATTTTTCTAAAATTAGGCATTTTAATTTGGTTAAAGTTTTAGAATGTATTAATAAAAGAATCGCAGATGAAGACAAAACAAGAACTCAAGAAGAAGTCTGTAATTTGTTTAACGCAAAATATCCAGAAAGGCCCATTACAAGAAGTACAGCAAGTTAAATTTAAAGAAAATTTAAAGAAACAGGGACAGTCAAAGATTGCCTACGGCCGGGTCGTCCAAAAATTAATGAACATACAAGATTAAACGTTTTGTTAGATGTTGAGGATAATCCCCATTGTGCATCTTCTGAAATAGCTTTAAATAATGATGTTAGCCAACGAACAATTTTGCGTGTATTGAAGAAAGATAGGTATTATCCTTACAAGATTAGGTTACTACACTAGTGAACGAAGATGATCCCAATCGCAGACTAGAGTTTTGTGAAACTATGATGGAAATGTTTAACTCAAATTTGTTATATTTTCGTCAGATACTGTTGCTTTTTCATTTGATCAATTTGCTAGTGAAATCTTTCGCCATGTTTGTCTGAAACTGTACCTAAATTGTCAAGGAACGATTCGTAATGGAAATAAAGAAAATTGCAGCTAAAAGTATTTACCCTAAGCATAGCATGACAAATTACATTTGAATTCCACTTACAATGCTCAAAACCCTACCTACGTTCGTAACCGATCACGTTCTCTAGGTATACATACGAAATTAAGGCAATACACCAGGATTTTCACCTAATTTCCAATGCTTATCCATATGCACCGACTAATTCTGGAGTCTTGAAGATAATTCGTCAGCATTTACGTTGCAAAATTACAATCGAATTAGACCCTAACATCCGCCCGAAATGTCTGTGACGTAAGCAAACTATATTAATTGCGGAGCGGGCTGAAGAGACGCGGGGGGCAAGGCGAAAGCCTCAGGAAATGGCGTATTGTGGAATTAATACAATGGATTACTGTCTAAATAGCATTTTCCTCTTGCGGAAGTCGGCAAGGAAAACTTTGCGTTGTAGCCTTCCGGAAAGTTAGAGAAGTTTTGATAGAGATGTTAGGAAGGACATGTTAATACGTTTCCATTTTGAGTGGTATTTACTGAGTAATTAGCTAAGTCCAAGAGAAAAATTTGATGCACATTATATTATTGTTAATTATACCAGGGGATTTCTAGCGTAATCCGAATTTTTATTCTCAGTTAACATTTGGCATTATGTAGAGAATAAGATTTAGAAATAAATTAAGAGGTTTATAAAAAAAGCTCACCAGGTTAGGCGAAACGTTACATATGCCTTTTACTAAAGAAAAATTTTGACAAAAAACTTATACCCACAAAAGTTATATATGTGAAATTTATTTTAGTCTTGGTATAAAAATTAATGGAAGGTTGGGATTTGTTATAATATATCTGTACTTAAAATTCAAACGCTTTTTTTTCAAAACTATGTTTAAACTTTCCCCCATCATATCTAAAAACGGCTTCCCCCATTTATTTTAAAATATAGGGTTATCGCACATGGGGCCAAATGAACTATTAAAAAAAAAAATTTTTTTTAAAAAATTGACAAAAATAATAAATTGAAATTTTTTTTTTTTTGAACCTTCAAAAACCCAATTTTTAAAATTTTTTTTCATTATAGATCTCTACGCATTTAAGCTTAAGTTTAAAAACCGTCGTTTTTTTATTTTTAAGCCCCCTAAAAAAATTTTTGGGGGGTTTTAAATAAATTTTTTTTTTTTGAAAAATTTTTATGTTTTTTTTTTAACTATAAATAAATATAAACTTAAATTTTTCTCTTCTTTGATCCTCACAAAAAAATACCAAAAAATGCGTAAAAATCAGACTGTCAAAGCAGAAAACCCCCTTAAAAAGAAAACTGCAAAGATGCGAGGTAAAAGGATTTGTAAATTTCTGAAGAGTGAAAATTACAGAAAAGGTTACAGCGTTTTTTTCCCCGTATAATAATTTCGTTATCGTTTCACCTAAAGGTATATGACTTAAAAATTCACATACGTATTCTGACTATCTGTAAAGTTTTATCCATAGTTTTATCCTTTTTAAATTACTTCAAATGGAGCTGTGAAAGTCGCATTTGAATGTGTTTTTGTTCTTTAGTTAACAAAACCACACACAATTTTCTGAAACCCAATATGATGGCCCAAATTCAGCAATCAATTTTTCTACTGTTGTAAGAGAGTTTTTGTACAATTAAAGCAATCGTTCTTATTTAACTAATTATATTTAAATAAAATTGTAGATTATAAAAAATTTCATAAAACAATTACTTTATTAAATTGTCTATATAAAAAGTTATATAAGCATTTGGGATGGGACAAATAATAAAAATTAAATATATAATATATATATATATATATATATATATATATATATATATATATATATATATATATATATATATATATATATATATATATATATATATATATATATATATATATATATATATATATATATATATATATATATATATATAATATATATATATATATATATATATATATATATATATATATATATATATATATATATATATATATATATATTTATATTATATATATATATATATATATATATATATATATATATATTATATACATATGTCCACGGAAGGGGTTTGAATAGGAAAACTTTTATTTTTGATTTTATAAAAAAGCTACTTTGAAAAAAAAATTGCTACTTCAAAAGTGTCGGAATAGAAACATTTAATATTTATACGCGGTGTTCAGAAAATTAAAAAACTAAAAAGGGCCAAGAGTAAAGTGCATTTATTTGAGCAGATATAAAAAATAAGCAAATTTAAAAAAGTTGTTCAAAAAAAAAAAAGGTAGTCTCTAATATCAATTTTGGCCTACTTTTATATTTGTGATTAAATTTATTTTAATATAAATTTTAAAATTTTTTAATGTTGATTTATTTTAATAATTAATTATCATCTTTTTTGCTGTTAAGTAAGCATTTAAAGCTGAGATACTGGGCAATGAATTATGGAAGTGTCATTAAAGTTTGTCCAATCAATATAGTACAAAAATTTGGGAATTAGTTAATTGATAATGAAATTTTTCACAAATAAATAAAAGGGGCCCGATTTTTTCGAAAATTGGTATTAGAGACTCCCTTTTTTAATTTTGAACAACGTTTACCGTAAGTTTTTTCCCATATTTTCCCAAATAAATGCACTTTACTCTTGTACCAATTTAGTTTTTTCAATTTTCTGAATACCGCGATAAAATTTGTTAAATGTTTCTATCCCAATCGTCTCTAAGAAGTAAAACCCCCCCAAAATTTTTTTTCAAAAGTAGCTTTTTTTGATAAAATCAAAAATAAAAGTTTTTCCCCATTCAAACATTTTCCGACCACAGAATATTTTTTAAATTTTTGGTGCTACACTACATATACAAATGAGTTAACTAATCTACATGTTTTTTTATACGTTTTCATAAAAAAATATTACCGTTATTAGAAATATTATACAACAAATCTAATAGAGACATCTTTAATCGAACGACAAAACCTATTGAATACCCAGTTACTCGTAAATCAGTAATTTTATCTTAATATCAATACTGCCTATATATCATAAACATTCGTATTTTGTAGTAAAATAAATTAAGCCAAAACAAATAATATGAATAATGCTTGAATCAGCAAATTTTAAGCATTTTTTGTCCTAAAATCAAACCGAGACCCAAATAGACCGTCTGCAAGATTTACTGAATAATGCATAAATCTAACGGTTCAATGCGATATTAAATGCCGAGAGACGAAGCATTTCCATTGACTTGATCTGCTTAAGTGAATGGGCGGTGTGTCCTGTTCTGTATAGATAAGATAAGGACCTCGGAGGGATATTTTTGAAATCGTAAGTCTCGACGTTATTTACGTGAACAGGTGAAAGAGGGAAAGCTGTATACCATTCCTATAAAATTTATTTACCAAAATAAAATAAGGTCAAAACAAGAAATTTGTATTTTTACCAAAACCAAATAAAATAAATTAAAACACGACTATCCCTTTTTTTTTTTAAATTTTAAATTTTTAAATTTTTGTTTGGAAAAAAAAATTTTTTTTAAATTTTGGTTTTTTTTAATTTTTTGATAAAAATTACACCGCATGGGAGAAAACATAAAAACCGTGGTCGTCCTGATACATAAATTTAAATTCCAACCACTCATTTGCACAAAAATAATAATGGGATTGGAAGAACGAGAATCCAACTATCTGATCCCGAATTAAAAAAATAATAAAAAAAGCAAAAGATGCTCTAAAGTTTAATAAATACCCATATCAATTAATAAATAAAATATTATTAAACAGAATATATAAGTTTTATAATTTAATGAAAAAAAATCAGAAAAAATAATAAAAAAAAAAAAAAATATTTTTCTTTACCGTTTGTAAATGGCCTATCACAAAAATTTAATCCGCTTCTCAAAAAAATATAATATAGAAATTTGTTACAAAGCTTCAAACCTTTTATTAAAACACTTTGGTAGACTTAAAACAAAAACATAAAAAAACCAAAAAAGTAACATCATATATCAAATTCCGTGTAAAGATTGCACCGGTGTATACATCGGTCAAACAACGCAGATGAAAAGGCTAAAAAGCCACAAATACGACAAAAAAAGCAACAGCCTTAAAAAACCACAAAAGGCCAAGGAAAATTTCAATTATAAAATGAAACAAAAATACTCAAAAGAACTAAACCAAAAAAAAAAGTTTATGGAGTATCGAAATTAGAAAAACCCAAATTCCAAAAACAAAAAAAATATCAACAATCCTAACAAAAATAAACGCCCTTTTACAAAATTACTTATGTTTTTTATTAATATAAGTATCTGTTTTTTGTGTTGTTAAAATTTAAAAATTTCCCTTTTGTTAAATAATTTTATTGTTGTTTTGACGCTCTATGGTGAGTTTTTTTTTTTTTTTTTAATTAGATTACAATAGTTTTACTAACTTTGTTTCTAAAATCTAACTTTACATTCCTACCGACCTAAAACCAAAAAACAAAAAAAAAAAATATATGTTTATAAAAAACGTCAAAGAAAACTCCCTATAATAATATATATATATATATATATATATATATATATATATATATATATATATATATATATATATATATATATATATATATATATATATATATATATATATATATATATATATATATATATATATATATATATATATATATATATATATATATATATATATATATATATATATATATAAAGTAGAACTAACCATGACCGACTAGAACTTAGGGCTTTTGAATTTGTCTAAATTATCCCTACATAGAAGTTATTAACCAAATTTTAAAATTTTTTTATATGGAAAAAGGGTAAAATTTTTTTTTTTAGTGTAATTATATATTCCCGATTTTTCTAATACGTTGTTAAAATTTTGTTTATAACTTACAAACAATTTAGACACATTCAAAAGCCCTTAGTTTTAGTCGGTCAGGGTTTAAATTCTGCTTAGAAAAGGGGCTTTTTATTTTCCCCCTTATTTTCAGACGAAAAACACTGATAAAAAGACCAAATTATAGCAAAAATGTAATTTTTTAGCCGAGTCCCTGCAAAACCAAGCGTCTCTTGTGTCAACACTGACAAGAAGCTCGTGAGCCGGGGTATCTCTAGGCACGAGGAATTGTGTGCATTATTTGTTATTGAACGAGATTAACCAAGACACTTGTTTCTGTTTTATTACCTTTTTAAAGTAAGAAAGAATGGATGAAATCACCGATGACCCTACTTTCGATACCGCTAATAAATTGTTTATTCTAACTTAAATCTTGAGAAAGACAAATTATTTAAAATGACAAAGTGTTTTGTCATTCTCAAAAGAAATTTAATTACTGTTTAATCCGCCTAGCCTGAATATTTGCTAAACGCCTGAAAAAAGCCAGGCTCGTTGCAGAAATGTATTAATTGTTAAAACGCCGGCATTTTGCAAAAGCCGGATTATTCAATACGCCTGCGACACATATATTAATTTATTAATGTAAACTTTTTTTATATATATATATATATATATATATATATATATATATATATATATATATATATTAAAATATTAAAATAATATATATATATTATATATAATTTTATATATATTATTTATATATTTAAATATATATATATTATAATATATATATATATTATATAATTATATAAATATATATATATATATATATATATATAATTATATATATTAATTATATATATATATATATATATATATATATATATATATATATATATATATATATATATATATATTATATATATATATATATATATATATATATATATATATATATATATATATATATATATATTATATATATATATATATATATATATATATATATATATATATATATATATATATATATATATATATATATATATATAATTTACATTAATAAATTAAACTTGGTAATTTTAAATCCTAACTTTAATAAAATATCTGCAACTCTTGTAAATATTTCTGAACGTAAAGCTCCCTCTGCGCCCGTATTTCTAAAAAAATACCCCTATATCGACGCGAGAACAGAACTTCTCCAAAAACTTGTAGATAATCGGATAAGAATAGTTTCAGGAAGTTGATTTATTAAAGCCATTTGGCAAGTTCCTGCAGACGAATATTGGCGCAGTTTTCAACAGATTTGTTATTTGCCGTTTATAACTCCGAAGATCTATGAGTTTTATGGTGATTGCGATCTTTGCGTAAACAAGACTCTTATTGTTTTATTCATAAAAAAGATTTACTATAGATATTGCTGTAGGGTATTTTCTAGAGAAATAAAATTTAAAAGATATATGTTATTATTTTATTTTGCTTTAATTAAATCGATTAGAAGATATGGTATTTGCTTTTGGGCAAATTCTTATTAGTATTTATTAAATTCAGTGTTTTTATAGCAAAAAAAAATTTGATATATTTGTAAAGCTAAGTTCAAAGACTTATGTAAACTATTATTTATATTAAAATAAAATATTGGTTTGATATCCTATGGCTCCGACCCCATGGGGCGTTATGTGAAAGGCCATCCGTATCGAAGACCACTCCTCGCGTCCGCTCGGTCAATGATCCTCGGCCAAATTCATTTGCCTCGGTAAATAAAGGGACCAAAGGACAACAGATTTCTGCATTTTCATCACAAGTTGTTCGGGTGAATGTTGACATGTCTGAATACTCTTCAGCTCCCCCAACACATTACCCTGCATGCCCCCCAAAATGCCGACAATCAGGACAACCAATCACACGTTATACTCTGGATAGAGCCTTTGAAGTTTGCCAAGAAGATCCTGATATTTGGCACGTTGCTTTCGTTTCTTTATATCGATGTTGGTTTCCGCTGGGACGGATAATCATATCAGATTTATTGGCCCGAAATTAATGCGTAGTTCGGAATGCATAATTCCAATATATGCAACAGTTGTCATTTTCCACTACTGCCTCGATATCGCCGGGAGAATTGCTGTTTCATCAATGCCGTGATAATGTCTGACGTGATAATAAAGTACCCGAAGCGCATCGTTATGTCGTTGGATGTAACCACTAACAGCCTGCACTGGACAAGCTGACAATAAGTGCATAAGTTTTGGGTTGCTGTCGACAGGCTTGACAAGCAGTATCAGAAATGTTAGAAAACTGACTTCGGTATACCAATGTGTTTATCACCCCATCCTGGCATGCTAGTAGGAAACCCTCGGTCTCAGACTTAAGCTCAGCAGTTTTTAAAACCCAAACGTGAGGTTTCGATATAGATTGCATTATATAAATTGCATAATTTATTTAAGCAAAAAAAATACATTACCAGAACTAACCAGAACTTCTTCTTGCTGTGCCGTACTCTATTCAGAGCGTAGGCGCCCTCTCGCACATATCTGTGTTGCGTTCCAACTAGACACAGATATGGGGACCATCTGCTTAACGTGCCTTCCGAAGCACATGTGAGAGGGTTTACTAGGCAGAAATACTACACAGTGGTTTGCCATTGCCTTCTGTGAGGTGACCAGCTATGAAAAAGTCCAATGGATAATGCGGGATTCGAACCCGGGTATTCAACGGTGAGAGGCTGGTACACAGCCACTACACCAGCTCGCCACATAACCAGAACTACCTAGACCTAACCAGAACCAATCAGAACTAACCAAATTAGGTGATGTTATTATTTTAGTAAGAGGTAACATAATTTATATGGTGACTGACTGTTATTAATTTGGGTACGTAAATTTAAAAACAACTAAAAAAATTAATTTAAAATAAAATATAAATTTTGTGCATTTGATATAAGAAATTCTTTTCTAAACAAAAATTTACTATAGTGATTAAAATATATTTCCTAGTTTTGGTGGCCTTGATAAATTTTTTAAAAAAGTTTAAATATATATTTTAGAAGTCGGTTTTATTTGATGAAAAGCTTTATTGTATTAAAACCTTTAAATCAACTGTATAATATATTTTATTATGCGAATAATATTTTATTTGCCCAGAAGACGATAAAAACGACCCGAATTCTCCCCGCTAAAAGTATTTTATTTCCTACAGGAAACCTGAAAAAGGAAACTCTAAAAGTCACATGGGACATTAAGAAACGTTTAAAATGAAATGCAAACTTTTCCCTAAAACGCGACGGCGCGGTGCTGCGTTCAGATTAAATGTATGTTTACGTGGAATAGAATATATATCGCGGGAAATGGCTCTAACAGGATACGGGATGAAGAGCAATATTTGGAATTTTGTTATCAAAAGATAACGATTTCAATGGAATTTGGTATCCCTTCTAGAGTAAGACGTGCAATTTCTGCTTCTCTTCTGGAGTTAAGTCACAAATTACTGATACTGAAGTGTGCCGATATTTGGAAGCACCCATCTCGCCCCAAAATAGATTTAATTAGGGAATCAAATGCCTTATACAGGGTACTTCATGAGTAAATGTCAATACTTCAGGTTCGTAGTGAGGGTCCAAAAATAAACATAAAAGTCTATACAAATATGGGTCCGCAAGACCTTCGTTTTCGAAATACAGGGTGTTAAAATTTGTATTTAATTTTTCTATTTTTTAAATAAAATCTATGATAATGAAAATATTGGAGTAAAAATTGATATCCGGGGGTTTTTGGTATGACGGATTCAAACCTAATCTTAGTACGGCTCTTACTTGTAGGGGGTTCCACCTACACGTCTTTTTATTATTTTGAACAATCACAGCTTTTTGGTATGGCTCTCTATTACATTTTTAAGTAAATTAAGTAATTGTTGTGTCATATTTACGTTAAAAAGATATACCTGTTAAAAGTTGATATGAGCAACCGTTTTCGAGATATTTGGATTTAAAAAAAATATGACGCATTTGATTTTTTTACGGCAAAATTAAATAAAAATAAAACAAAATGTATAAATAAATAATATGTATTTTAATTTTCAATAAAATTATTGTTCTTAAATTATGTTCAGCAAAACATAAGCTGGGTTTTATAATTTTCATCAAATATATATGAAATGCTAATGCATGTATTGTAAAAAAATAGAAAAATTAAATAAAAACTTTAACACCCTGTATTTCGGAAACGAAGGCCTTGCGGACCCATATTTGTATAGACTTTTATGCTTATTTTTGGACCCTGAGTACGTACCTGAAGTATTGACATTTCCTCATGAATCACCCTGTATATCATCTAAAAATAAATTAATTAATTATTTCGCTGCTATAAAATTTTTAGAAATATATATTAAAAAAAAATTTTAGAAAACATAAAATATTTTTAAAATTATCTATTACATTTATAAGAAATTATGTTTAAAATTAAAAAGTATTTATTTTTGTTTTACAATTAGCATTTAATAAATAAATTGCCAATATTTAATTTCAATCTGGGATTTAGCAAACTCAAGCATATTGCCACCTTTAAAAAGACTTAACAATAATTAAAATTATTAAATGTATTTATAAATAACCATATCTTAAACCAACAATTAATTTATATAAACCAAATAATAATTGTGATATTAATTATATAAACAAATTTATAACATGTATATTTATTCATTCCTTGAAACTAATAAAAAAAAATTATCTTACTTAAAAATGTTAATAATTTACATCGGTATAATACTAGAAAAACAAATTTACTACAAATACAAAAACAAAAATACTACAATTCTCTGTAACAAAATAAAAATGTATAATAATCTACCAATTATAATAAAAAAATTATCGCTTTAAAATACACATAAAAAAATAAAATTTATTTTACTGTTTAATTATCAAGTTTTTGTTAGAGTTAATTATTTTTAAATTTACTTTTGTGTTATTATATTCGCTGTAATAAATAAATAAATTTATTAAAATATATAACAAATTCTAGTCGTGACTATTTTATAATATGATGAAGAAGTACATAAATTGTAACGCATAATAATATTCAAGTAAATATCAATTTACACTTTAGAGTTATACAAATGAAATAAACAAACAAAACCTACTTATAGGAATAATGAATGAGATTAACCAGAATTAATCAGAACTAGCCAAAACATTTTGTGGCTCTGTCCAATGTAATTAATACCGTATCAGTAGAACCTTAAAGAATTTCTAAGGTAGCACTATCCTTCTCTTTAATATATCTTCACTTTCTCTCTTCCAAAAGCAATTTTTGATTGTGCTCTTTAAATTGTTTTAAAACCAGTAGTAATTTATCCCGTTGACAATAAATTTCTCCTAATTCAGCAGGACTACTTATCTTAATTTTATCGCATTCACCTAAGTACACAAAGAAGCTACTGGAACTTCAAAAAAATGAACTTAAACTGGTTACCGACTTCCTAACAGGATATGGCCCTTGGAGGTATCACCTAAAAAAAAATGGGAAAGACTAAGGATGAACAATGTCGGCTTTGTCACGAGGCAAACGAAACTGCGGAACACATTCTCTGTGAATGCAGAGAACTGACCCGACAACGGCTTAAATACCTCGAAGGAGTATATCTTACTCCTAGAGATATTATTCAGCTTGCACCGTATAGTATTCTGAACTTTGCTAAAGGTATAGGAATTAAAAAAATATAACTCGGAAAATACTGACGGAAATAAGTTCAATTTTGCTACTTGTGGGTTTTGGGGATCGCTGAATACATATACGATATAGACAGTGATCTCAGGATGTAGTAACCAGGGTGACTGATTACAATATCATCCTCTGGAGTTTTGTGATATTCGTTATAAAATTAGCCAAAACTTGTTATTCCTGTGTTTTTTAGGGTTGCTCCACACGAATATCACTACGGTAACAATCCTCGAGGTACCGAAATGATCTTCATAAGCTTTATCGAATATCCAAAAATATTATCCAAAACATTTTTTTTAATTTGGCGCTTTTAATACAGTTGATAGCTTTGATGAAATTTCAGGTATGGAATACAATCTTCTACCTTTAATTTTTACATATACTAGTAAATACTACTAGATGAAAAGCCTGTCTCCGCCAGGCGAGAGACAATATTAAGTAGCCTCTGTCTCCGTAAGACGCCTTCCGTACGGCTAACGGTAAAAAAACACTTTTTTGATCCTATGTTTGTCCCGGGGGCGCAATTCAAAAAACGGGCTTCGCTAGGTTCTAGGCACTGCTAAAGACTACCATTGTGCCAAATTTCATGATTTTAGCTCAAGCCATAACTTCAGATTCACGTGGACACAAATAAATATATATACCTACCTACATATAAATATATCCACATTAGCAAATTATATATATATATATATATATATATATATATATATATATATATATATATATATATATATATATATATATATATATATATATATATATATATATATATATATATATAATTAATATGTGATAAATATGAAATTTAATGTATTTTATTAAATATATTATATATATATATATATATATATATATATATATATATATATATATATATAATATATATATATATATATTATATAGATAGATTATACAAATTAATTCTTGAGGACTTTGGGTCTACGCTTTATTGGGAGCGTGAGAATAAAAACATTTTTTGTATATCGAAGCAGGACAGACAATCCTAATATTGCTGGTCGAGCGATGCGACGACGGAATGCTGGGAGGGATAACCATTGACACCTATAGTAAATAAAGAAATGTTGTATTAATAATTGCACGAATAATGATAAATATTATGCAAAAGACTCATTTGCGTCGGAAGCTGAAAGCATAGACGAAAAAAATGAGGAAGATAATAGTGAAAATGAATATTTTCTATCGGATGACGTCAGTATCTGAATTTCGCTAAAAACTGACTAAGCCCGTTTTTACCCTGTACCCTTCAAATATATTAAATTGCTTTTCTTTGCAATAAAAACAGTAAAATAATAAAAATATGTATAAATTTATATTATAAATATATTACCAAAATAAAAAAACTGAATGAATTATAAAACAGTTTATGAAATAATTAGGGATAAATAAAACAGTCGTTTTTTAATAAAACATTTTTGCTAATTATAGAGCTGGCTTTTAGTACGCGCTTTACAAAAACTCACATGCAACATATTATCCGGATTAGCCATACAAATGTATATGAACGCCCATTAGTCTTTATTATATATGAAAACACGTATCTCGCTTGCTCGTAAATACTAAACCATTACCAGAAAGTTGTTTTGATTGTTTTTTTTTCGTGGAATTCTAAAATTTTAGTAATTTTCCCAGAAAACTTGACAGGCTCAGATATGTGCTGTTATATACTAAGTAACATAGAAAATGCAATAACTAGAATTATTTATTAAATGCTACTAAAAACTTGTAAACATACACTAAGTGACATAGAAATCCGGACACCCAGTTTAAATGGTTTTATTTTAATAAAATTTGGTGAATTTATTTATCTTACTTAAAATAACAATTGATGGAATTTGCGGCCTTATCAGTCTGAGATTTCGGTTTTTATACTGCTTTTTTTAAAATTCACTAACAATCTAAAACTGAATATTGCAGCCGCAGTAAAGATCCAAATTTGGCGGATTTTGGTTCTTGACATTCTTTACGATTGGTTACGATGCCTAGAGTACGGAGACCTGTACGATTTCGTCAACTTAGTGAGTTTGAGAGGGGCCGTATAGTGGGACTTCGGGAAGCTGGACTTTCTTTTCGCGAAATTGCAGTTAGAGAGCAAAGAAGTGTAGACACTGTGGTTAGGTGTTGTCAGGCATGGCTTCAAGAAGGCCGTACGCGAAGAGCAAGGGGCACTGGACGCCGCCGTAGATCAACAGACCGTGAAGATCGTCACCTAAGATTATTGGCTTTAAGGGACCGTTTCTCCACTACCAGGTCCATTGCAAATGAATGGTTTGCAGAACATGGAAGACCTTTGGCATGCGAACTGTTTACCGACGAATGAGAAGTTTGGCCTGTTTTCATACCGACCACACTGGTCCTCCTTTAACTCCAGAACACCGACGTAATCGCCTTGAGTGGTAGAGAACGGTCACTCTGGGATCAGGAATGGAAAGTATTGTCTTTAGTGACGAGTCTCGATTTTGTTTAGGCATGCACGATGGTCGACCAGGTTAAAAGGCGACGTGGTGAAAGGAGGAATCCACAGTTTTTTGTTGAAAGACATGTTTATCACACTGTTGGGTTATGGTTTGGGGTGCTATAGCTTATGTTTCCAGGTCACCTTAATCTTCATAGAGGTAACATGACCGCGCAGCGTTATATCCAAGAAGTTCTAGACCCCATCTTTTACCATCTTAACACCTGGCAAATCCAACTTTCCAACAAGATAATGCCCGACCACATGTTGCAGGAGTCACAATGGACTTCTTTCAAATAATGATGTCACATTGTTACCATGGCCAACAAGATCTCCCGACTTATCCCAAATTGAACACGTGTGGGATATGATGGGTAGGAGATTGCTCAATTTGCAACGTCCTCCTCAGATGCTAGAAGCACATCGAGAGGAGTTGGTGATTGCCTGAAATGAGATACCACATACCAACATTGTCCACCTGATCAGAAGCATGCCTAGACGCGTTGGAGAATGCGTAACACATCGGGGTGCATCCACACATTATGAAAGGTAAAAGGGCTTTAAAGCAATGCAATATTTTAATTATTTACTTATTATGCTTCATTAAGTACTTATACAAAATTTTATTAAAATAAAATCATTTAAACTGGGTGTTCGGATTTCTATGTCACTTAGTATATTTGCTATTATGGAAGTATACGCTAATAAAATTTTAAAGGCATTCCAAGCCGTACTTTTTTGTAAAGGTCTTTTTTTATATCGGGATCCGAACAATATGAACAGGTTTACTTAATATTCAGTGATTTTTCTGTGTTGGATTTTTGGTTCCATTTGCTTTATTGTTGCTTTATTGCAATATTATGCCTAGAGTTCGCAGACGCGCTAATTTCACACAACTTTCCGAGTTTGAGAGGGGTCGGTTATTCGGGTTACGTGAAGCCGGATTTTTTTAGAGAAAACGCTAATTGGGTGAATCGTGGTTTAAGAAGGCTGAAATAGACGAGTCAGAGCTGTTTCCACGAAGTTTTACAACCACATCTGCTTTCTTTTTTGGAAACATTGCATAGCACGTGTTAGTTTAGACTTTTTAGAAGCAAGGGGTAAATCTGCTTCAGTGGCCTCCTCGATCTCCAGGCCTTTTCCTCATTGAACAGTGTATGGAATATGAAGGGAAAAAGGTTGCAAAATTCACTGCACTCTCCACAAACATTGAAGGCTCTACGAAACCAAATTCAGATGGCCTGGGATACAATACACAAAGAAGACATCAATCACATAATCCAATTATTGCCGCGACGACTTAACGCATGTGTAGCAAACAGAGAAGCTTTGACACATTTATAACATTAAGGTGGTATATCTGAGCTATTTTGCGAAATTTTGAGTTTAAATTTTAGTCACTTTCTATTAATCAGTAGACCTAAAAATTGTTAAAGTATGCTTAAAATTCCAGGACTCCTACACGGTGTTGCATTATTATTATCTCTGGAAATTTTTTAGAAGGAACGCATTTTTTAAAAATAAGATGATTGAAATAATTTTAAAAATTTAAGAAGGAGGTGGATTTGGTAAGAATATTTTATACCCAAAATTTAATAAAGAAATAAGAATTTAAAAATCTGACATGTTTTATAGGATAGCTGTCAGAAAAAATCTCATATTTCGCAAACATATCTGCATTTCTTTTGAAACAAAAGGCATATGAAATAGTTTATATAGCAAAATTGTTGAGTAAAATAGTAGTTGTCCTAACAAGTGCGAAAAGTGATACGTTTTCGCACGCGAGTGCAGGAAAGACAATGTTCGCAAGAGTTGGGAATATTATTTTCGACCCCACTAAAAAAAAACACTAACTTTAAACAACGGTGTGTGGTGAAAGGTCGTAAATCCGCATACTTTCTGTACAGCCTCAGAAAGGTTAAATTGTTTATTTTTTCAAAAACAACAAACGATTTTAAAGTATGGTTTTAAGAATTGTTAATTTTAATAGCGATAAGGTTTCCCCTCCTAAATATCATCAAGTGTGATATTCCTAAGCTCTGCGACAAGCGTCAGCTAAAGCAAAAATGGTGCCTACTTTGATCATTAGATCAACCGGAGCTGACATAAACCTAGCCTATGCCTTCTTTGCTAAAAATATGACCTTTTTTGTAACCACAACTAAACACAACTAACCACAACTAACTACAACTAAGCACAACTAACCACAACTAACCAACATTTTGCTTATGTTCAGGTTGTGTCTTATTTTGACGAAACTTTTAAATAACGTAACCAAAGAGTATTACATTTAATTACCGTACTAAGTTCGCCAAAAATACTCTTCTTTCATGCTTTTGATTTGCTTCTTCGTGCACCAATTTAAAAACTGGGTGTATTGCTGCTCGTATCTTTCTTTTGATTAACTTGGTAATAGGTTTATGTTTACCTCATTGACAGCCTTAACGCCTTCGTCGAAATAATCCATTATTTGACTTGCTAAAAACATTAAAGTCGTACTACATGAGCCTTATATATTAATATTTTATGTCAAAAAATGCGTAATTTGCTTAGGCAAATAATTAATTTGTTCCATACATTATGTACACACTATACAGGGTGAGTCGGGAGGAAGTCACCAAACTCCAGGTGTGTAATGTAGCCGTAAAAATAATTTTAAAAAACCCATATGTTCTTATACGTTTCTCATTTGTTTTTAAAATAAAGCGTAATTACAAACAAACAAAATTTCCTAAATTAACATGATAAACTTGATTAACACACTGACACTGACACTAACACATGTTAAACAACAAAAGGGACCAAACAATCGGTACCTACAGCATTTGTGATAAGAAGCGTAAACTATTTAAAACATTTTAATTACGCTATAATTTGAAAACAAATGAGAATCGGATAAGGACATATAGTTTTTTTTAATTATTTTTACATGTACGATACTCACCTGGAATTTAGTGCTTTCCTCCCGACTTACCCTGTATATTTATTGTCAACGCTTACTTAATATGATTTACTGTATTTATTTACTTTTATCGACGGTCTTCTAAATGAGGTTTTATTGGAAACGAATAAAATTTTATATATTACTCGTTTTTAACGTTTTTTTACACATAATCACTTAAATATAACTTTTTTAATAATTTTTATTGTTTCAATAAGTTATTGTAATATATTTATGTATTAAATTTGTAAAGATTACAAAGAAATAATTAATAAACAATTACATGATTCCTGAGTCAGTATGGAAATGCCTGTTTATAAACAGTTCGTCTTCACGTACGAACTTACAAAACTAACGAGAGAGGCGCCACTAGTTCTTACGCAGATTTTTTATACCATAAATAGTTGATAAAAATTAACTCTTTTACCAGAACTATAGGTTTTAATAATGATTAAGATACAATTCTTTCATAAAAAAGCAATTACCTAAAACTCGGTCTAGGCAAATGACTCGTTTTTTCCCATTCGTGGCGATAAAATAAGACCCGAACCAAAATAGGTCGACCACAAGCCTCCAACACTCGCTGAATAATGTATAAATCAGTGTAATCTTGGGATTCAATCCGATATTAAATAGTGAGAGAGGAAGCATCGGCGCGGCGTCGATCTGATCTGCTTAAGTGAATAGCCGATGTGTCCTGTTCTGTTTTGATAAGATTGAAACTTGTAGTGGGTCATTCGGTGGTTTACGCGTGTGTAAAGTCTTAAGTTATTGGAGTTTGGCAGGTAAAAGGAAATTGGTTTTGTTTAGAATATAAAATTATTAGATCTCTGTTAGAAAAAATTTAGAAATGTGTTTGTCCAATACTGCCTTGGCTTTTCAGGTATTTATTATTGCGTTTTTTACTTTTAAATTTTAATCGTAAAATCATTGAAATTTGAAAATGGGGCAAAATATAAAGATCGACTAAGAATACTTTTTTAGTGTAGAACTGATAAAGGTTTTATTACTTGGTGCAAAAAGTACTAAAATTTCACAAACAAAAAATTTGGGGCATAATATACCAGACAGTAGGTAGGTGGTAGAGGAGCTTTCCTCGCCTGAGGCGGTAACACCCCACTTGCCCTTTAAAGGACTCGTGAAGTCTTAGTACGTTTTGAGCCCCGGTGAGTCAGTTTTCCTTCTTCCTCCTCCTTCTTTTTTTTATTTTCCTTCCCCTTTCCCCTTTTTTTCCCCTTTTTTTTTCCTTTTTTTTTTTCCACTCTACTAAAATTTGGAAATAATGATATGGGACCCCGGGAAAATAAAGTAACCGGGCTAAAAAAACCCCTCCATTCGGTTCTCCGAGCGGGGGGAATTTGGGGGGGGCCCCAAAAGAAAAGTCTTATTTCGTTTACAAATATATGTGGGCTTAACTCTAACGTGAACCTGTTCCCTTTTTCTTCAATCCCCCAAACCCCTTTCTATTTCTTACCGAAACCCAAATAAGCCCCCCAAAAAAAAACCAAAAACCCCCTGCTTTTCCCAGGTTATGAACTCATTTCATCTTTTCGACCCCATGGCGGTGTTTGTGCTTACGTTCGCAACGACCTGGCTTGTGGGGTTTTTAACCTGGGAAAGGGGGAGCCTGATATTTTTTTGGTTTTTAAAATTACTTTCAGATCTTCTACTAAATTTTATCTGCTGTATATCCGGTCCCCGTCTGACAATTCCAAAAAAATTCGATTTTTTTCAATAAAGATCGACAAAAATTTTTTTAAGTTTCCATTGGCCGAAGTAATCGTCCTCGGGGATTTTAATGTTCATAATAAGGATTGGCTAGGCTCCAAAAAAACTGATACACAAGGCAGAGCAGCAGAAAATTTCGCAATCAGCAACTCGCTCACCAATCTAATTATGGAACCTACCATTTCCGGGGGGTTCCCCCCCCCAAAACCAACCCCCCCAGCCCTTTCTTATTTTCCCCCCCAACTCTATCAAGCATCAGTAACTGCCCCTTTTGGCCCCTGACCATGGTTTGGTCACCGTATCATACTCCACTCTTTTAAAGGCAACTGAAAGCATCCCCCCCACGAACCGTCCGGGACTACAATTCGGCCGACTGGGATGGTCAAAAAAGATTTCTTTGCCAGCCCCCCGGGAAACCTACCTGCTTTTCTACTCGCGATCCTTCAGAAATATGTAAACAAATTACCGAAACAATTCAACTAGGCATTGAGTTGGAAAGCTCCCCCTTTTAAAACCCGCCCCCCAAAAAAGGGCCCCAAAATCTCCCTTCCAACTATAGACCTTTTCTCTTCTTTCAGTTGTTTGCAAAGTAATGGAAAATTCATTAATTCCCAAATCTTAAAGTATCTGCAAAAACATAAAATCTTACATATAGAAAACCCGGATTCCGTCACAGTAGATCCACAGCTGATCTTCTTTCCTTTGTCTCACAAAAACTGGAACAAGTCCCGGGGGTTTTTGGGAACCCAGATCGTTGCTCTTGACATACCCAAAGCTTTCGGGTCAGGTCTGGCATGATGGGCTTCTTAACAAACTTCCTTTTTTCGGCCCTTCCCCCCAAGTTTTTCTCTTGGCTTTCCAGTTTCCTTTCTAATCGACGTATATCAGTTAGTGTAGATGGTCATTCCTCCAGCTTCCCCCAAATTAAGCTGGGGGCCCCAGGGCTCAGTGCTGGCACCCCCGCGGGTTTCTTCACATTAACGTTTTTTCTTCCCCCAATAAATCCCATTCATAGTTTTGCTGACGATAGTACCCCCCACTCTAGTATTCAATTTCTTAAGCCACCGTGTAATTCTGTTTTTGAAAACAAGCGCAGGTCAATGCAGATATCTCTTTCACAGGACCTCGGACTTATCTTGGATTGGGGGCTAAAAATCGTGCCCCCTTTTAAAGCCTAAAAAACACAGTCATGTTCGCTGTCGCGAAAAATGTCTGCGAATCTCATCCCTTACATATGAGCGGCCAAGTTCTCAGAACAAAGGTCGTTTAATCTAGTCGGCGTTACTTTTGAGAATAACCCCAACTGGCACAAACACATTTCATCCATAACTTCCGGGAAAAAGATTGGATTCCTTTCCTTTCGAGCCGAAAATCTTTTCTTTTTCCCAAACTGTACACTTGTATGTATCCCCCCAAACAGACCCTCTTTGGAATATTGTTCTCATTCTGGGGAATGGCGTCCCCTACAACACTTAGCATTCTGGACTCCATTCAAAAAGAGCTGTTCGTCTTGTAAGATCCAACGCTCACAGAAAGGCTTCCTCTTCTTTGGGGCCCCCCCGAGTTTTTGGGGATCTGTCACTCTTCTATAGGTATTTTTTGGCTTCTGCTCAGGGGGGAAATTTGGGCCCGTATTATTCCTTTCTGGCAGCTCCCAACAGAGAACACTGTGGAACTTTTATGCATTCTTTTTTAATTAAATTGAGGGCCCCAAACTTCCCCCCTTTTTTTGTTCCTTTATTCCCAAAAGTCAAGACTATGGAAAAACCGCTGCCCGCAAAAATTTTTCCCTTCCCCCCCCCAATCTCCAAAAATTTAAGTCCCGGTGAACAAACTCCCCCTCACCACACTGAAGACACCCACGGTACGTTAGTACTTAGGCATGAGCCTTCGTGGACTGTCCGAAGATAAAAGAAAAAAAAAAAACACATACACGGTATGTAAGGTCTTTAAAAATTTATGTAGGTTGGAAAATCAACTACATGCAAGGTTTAAAAAAAAAACAAAACATAGCTGGAAAATTGGATATTTCATCTTTCACCATGTCTTCTCCTTATGTGTGCCCAAACAGAATCTGGACTCACTGCTGAATATAATTGAGTTCCATTCCATATTCGATTCAAGTCTCTCCCCCCTTCAAGATGAGGACGGTATAAAAACAGTCCAAAAGACCTTATTCGGCGATAAACTGTCCTCGTTGTTATTGCCGTTCCGACAGGAAGTTGTGGAAAATCAATCTCAAAGTGCTAGTTGCCTCTAATAACTATCCTGTCGCTCTGTAGTCTGTCTTTGGAGTCCAACTCGTCAATTTCGGCCCATTTGGAACCACGCTTGACCACATCTCATTACAGTAGCTTTGTTTCGATTCCCCCGATCAGCGAGTTCTCTAAAAGAACCGGGTTCATGTAACCCGATTATCCGACCCATCTTAAACTCGGAAAGTTTAGTGAAATTAGCGCGTTTGCGAACTCTAGGCATGATAATGTAATAAAACAAATGGAATCAAACAAATCCAACACAGAAATATTACTGAATGTTAAGTAAACATGTTTCTATTGTTTAGTTCCTGATAGTCCATTGCTAAATTTAACAACGCGATCATCACTCGGCCGTAGTATATTAAGTAATTACTGTTACTGTTCTAAAAATTTAATTTTTTTTTAAAGGGATTTTTTTTATTACCATTTT
>JAHBCN010004028.1:0-68198 GCA_019359885.1 Listronotus oregonensis
TTTTTTGTGTCTTTTCCCTAAAACCAGTAAATGAAGGGACAAAGCTGTAAATAAATCTTTACAGTTTTCCCTTGTGGGGATTATCAGGTCTTCGGGAATGCTTTCCAGCGAAATTTTTTTTATCAACATTAACAGGTAGGAAAGGGCTGAAAATGGCCCCTCCAGGCCCGACAAATGGATTTCCCGCTAATATCTGCCAAAATATGCGAATTGGAGAATTTTTGTTTTATCAAAAAACGAAGATCTTCTTGTAATCTACAAAAATAGTCCTTATAATTTTTTTTGAAAAATCGATAGTTTTCGAGATAACGGGACCCAAAAGTACCCTCATTTCAGCTGCCGCTCTACAGCTAGAATGCCGCTATCTTCATGGATTCACTTATAAGCGGGAGGACGAATTGTTTTATTACTCGGACAATAATGTACATTTTTTAATCACTCAAAGTTCATCAGAATGAGAAAAATCTGTACCTATCATTGCATATGAGTTTGGGTCCATTCTGATTTTTCCAGAATATTAAAAAAAGCGGTCAACGTTCTTTTTTCACAACATTTTGAGAGTATCTCATTAATTTATTGATATTTTTTTTTAAAATGGTTTGTTATTAACATTTTTTTTATAACGAGATCTTAGAAAGTGTTTAATGATCCCAGAAAATTTCCTTCGCCATCTTTCTTGCGTTTTGATAAAAAATTGTTTTGCCCATCTGCATTTTTAGCCGTTTCCGGAGTTCCATAAAATCTGTATCCAGTGTGGAATGACATTCCACATTTTTCGACGGCCGTTTTTGCGAAAAATATTGGCGTTGCGAAAAAAATGGAGAGAACAATTTTTGTAGATTTCAAGGTGATCTTCATTTTTTGTCTGAACAAAAATTCTATAATTCGCATATTTTGGCAGATATTTACGGGAAACTCATTTTTGGGACTTTGGGAGGCCATTTTTAACAGTTTCCCACGTCGGAATCGTGATAAACTTTTTCTCGCTCGAAATAATCCGCGAAAACCTAAGAATTGCGCCACAAATAAAAACTGTACAAATTTATTTACAGCTTTGTACTCTCAGGTCTTCAGTTACTGGACTACTGATGGTTTTTATTTCCAAAATTGTTTTTTTTTTGGCGTTTGAGACAGTCAAATTTAATGACACTGACAAAAAAGTAAAAGCTGATTTTTTCTAAGGCCAATTTTTCACTATAAAAGATCTTTGACAAGATATGTAGGATTTTGTACAATAAAATATTTGAGTTTTTGCCTCAGCAATTAAGGGTTGAAAATAAAATTTTATACAAACCTCAACGGAAAACTTTATTATTGTCTTGAGGTTTAGTTTATCTTGATGCTATGCCCCTTGGCCAGCAATGAAGTATTTTCCGTCTCGGATTGTAATTAAACTATTAACAATATAAAATTTTACAATAACATCAACAACGCATCCATGGACTCTACAACGAGTGTGACACACAGAATAAAAAAGGGGTTAGAGAAATCCAAACCTCGTGCTTTCTGAACGCAGCTATTTTCTGTCAGTACAGTAGCGACAAACGCCTGGCCAATCAACTAATAAAAGCATATAATAAAAAGGCGAATGCGCTGGTAGTACTATAAATTTTTATTTCAACTTTATTTTTCCCCAATTCCAACAAAAATAAGATTTTGCTAAAATACATTACTTAACAACTGATTATTTTAAAAATAAGCAGTTGTTAAGTAGGATTTTAGCAAAATTTTATCTTTGTTAGGATTGGGAAAAATTTTAAACTTGCAAAAAATAAAGCAAACAAAAAATGTTATTATTAACAATATATTATAAATTAATTTGTTATAAATACAAATATTTTGAGAAAAACCAGGAAAATCTTGGGACATTTGCCCCAAATTTTCAATAAACAACAACAACATAAAATTACATTTCAAAAATAACAGTAACAAATAAAACATAAAAATATAACATGAAATTTCAGAATAAATGAAATATATTCTCTGATAACATAAATTCTTATACCTGAGATAACACAGGCAAAATAAAATATATTCTAAAAATTAACCATAAAACTTCTAAAACTATCACAGCCGGGGTTGGATGAGATACTTCTAAAACTGTCACAGCCGGGGTTGGATGAGATCATGCTTAAAGGTTCCTATAAACAAAAAGCTAGGCAGTATTCGCTTATTCAAAACAGACTAAAAAAATACATAAAATATGATATGGGAACTTTTGCTATTAATTTAGGAAAAGACAGAACAGACAGCGGGCAAAAATATATAAAGAATTTAAATTAATGTGGTAATTGAAAAATAAACATAAATATTTATAATAAATGGTAAAAATTATTATTTTTAAAGTTAGGTTAAATATTTCATAAAATTACGGTCTGAACAAAGAGTCTGAAAAAAGAGCTTGCAGTAAGGTTCGAAATATTGTTGCCTAAACAAATTTTCAATTTTATTCTTGTAAACATTCTCATCCAAATATACCTCAACGGAAAACTTTATTATTGTCTTGAGGTTTAGTTTATCTTGATGCTATGCCCCTTGGCCAGCAATGAAGTATTTTCCGTCTCGGATTGTAATTAAACTATTAACAATATAAAATTTTACAATAACATAAACAACGCATCCATGGACTCTACAACGAGTGTGACAGGTATACACACAGTCCACAAGTCAAATCGGGATTGGGATGAACATCTTTGATCTTCGTCTCTTCCATGTCATCCGCGCCGAACTCGCTTATCTCTCTCTAACAAAAATTGATTGTTGAACGGGATTCCCTTGACTAGAAGCAGTACGAATCATTATATTTTTCATATTTTAGTTTAATTCGTGATGCAGTATTTTAAATGGACCACAAATTTAGTGCTGTTTCAAATAAGATCAAATACACTTTACCAAAAGTTATAGGTTCTTAACGCTTGAAAATATATTTGTGTAGAAGACTGTACACAGCACATGAGGTAATATTTTACACTAGTTTACACTTTTTGGACCCACCCAGTCCCAAAATACACCTTCCTTAACAGCGATTACGTAAAAAAGAATAAAATAGTGTACACTACTTCTTAATAACAGACAGACTGTTAGTAAACTTTTAAAAATCAATATCTTTTTAATAAAACGATTAAAAAAAGGTTTTTTTGTTTTCTAATACTTTGATTTATATTGCATAAGTTTAAAAAAAACGTAAGAACCGTTTTCGAGATATTCCAAAATGACAGATATCGACAATATTAATTATGCACAATTTGATTGTTAATATCTCGTTTTACAGAACGTTCTTTTTTTCAATTAAATAAAAACATTTTTATCAACCCTATATTTTAATACCTTAACCGAGCTAACCTATAAATTGGGTTGTCCATAGATTTTCGCTATTTTGTTCCATTAGTTTATTTAAGTTTGTTGTTTATAGAAATATTTATTTTTTTGTGTTTTTTATTCCGTTAATATTTAAACAGCTGGTATTGACAGTTCAGACAGCGGAAAAAAATCAAATTTCAAAAGTTTTCAAATCAAATTAAATACTACATATGAAAACGATGGCGAATTTAACACCCGTTATAAACTCAATCAAGCTGTCGCAATTACTTTTAAAAAGTAATTCAATTACAATTTCCAATTACTCTTCTAAGTAGTAGCAAATTACGATTACCAATTACTAGCCCGTTTGTTAAAAGTAATTCAATTATCAATTAAAACTAAAAGTATTTAAATGTTTTAGCAATTACTCTATTTAAATTATCACATATATTAAACACGATACACTAAACAAATAAAATATTTATACCAATATGCATCATACGCGCCCGTCACACTACTCAAACTGCGGCAAGTTCAACATTAAATGACTTTAAAATAAAAATTTATTTTAATCCTACGCCAAACAGTAACAGATTTTTCCACAAAAAAAAAAGGATTAAAACGGTGGCGGTAAGCAACAATCGAAAATACTAAATCGGTGCGGAGGCGGCCTTCGCCGGATTCCTAAGCGGCTCGCCGTGTTTCAAGATGCTCTTTCCGGCTGGCCAAAATTCTGGCAGTTTTTCCATAAAAAAGGTAATTGAATTTTTCGTAGAAATTTAATTATTTATTAGGTATTATTTACTAAGTAATTTAATTACTTTATAAGTAATCGAATTACTTTCTAAGTAATTCCATTAATTGGGATTTGTGAAAATCAATTACCAATTCCGATTACATTATTGGTAACTCCAAATACAATTCCCTTTCTCGGAAAGTAATTGAATTAAAGTAATCCAATTACTGAGAAGTAATTGAATACGATTTTTAATTACCGACAGCTCTGTATACATGAAGTTTTGAAGATTACAATGTTAAAAATGGACTTTAAGACAC
Organism: Listronotus oregonensis; assembly: GCA_019359885.1. Taxonomy (NCBI): domain Eukaryota; kingdom Metazoa; phylum Arthropoda; class Insecta; order Coleoptera; family Curculionidae; genus Listronotus; species Listronotus oregonensis. The sequence goes on from JAHBCN010004028.1 coordinate 4,357, forward strand.
GCTGCACAAATAGATATCGAATATGCTTAATTTATGAAAATGGCACTTATTTAAAAATTATCTTAGGTCATATAAAAATATTACCTACTTTTTTAATAAAATTTATTATAGGCTTCGATATCGATCTTCCAACATCCAATTAGAAGACAAACAATGGGCTCTTAGTCCTAATCTATTTCTCCTGATTATGTAATTTAGAATAATGTGCTCCAGTTAATTTAAATAAAAGAAAACAACATCAAGATCACTAGATTGGCATTTCGATTTTATACTTTACTTTTTCGATTGTTGCAGTCCTTGTTTAGAAGATTTTGTGGTAAAGTATGTTTATTTTTTCGTTAATTCTAGTTATTAGTTGTCGAACTGGTTAGTTTACAATCTCAACGTGCATCTAGGGAAAATGTACGCGGAATCCGAGTCCCAAGTATAATGGCATCACGCTCATTAATAAGGATATAAGGATAATAAATTATAGTTTTAAAAAACTAAAAAAACACGCTTTTTTAGCAAACCGAACTAGAAAGTAATTTTTTAAGTATAAAGGGTTTGTTTTATAGGGATAGAAAGTCCAATAATCAATTATTATTCAATCAATTAAAATTATTTAAAAAATTAAGTCTTTAACAAAATAATTCAACTTTAGTAAAAAACGTGTGGTGCTTTATATTAAATGTTACAATTATTTTATTGGTAGCTATTTACAAAATTAGAAATATTATGAAAATATGGTAAATTGCACCCCACGTTTTTTTACTATAATTGAATTATTTTGTTAATAAATTAATTTTTATTTAAATCTTATTCTAAATACTCATAATTGATTGCACAGGTCCACAAAAAAGTGGTGTGTGCTGGGTGTCGGACTAAAGGCGGCGACTGACTTGTAACTAAACGTTGTAATGCAATGCTCGCCACGAGCATTACATTACAGTAACCCGTTCAGTTCATCACCACATCATAGCGAATGCTCGCGTTTGAATGCTCGGTTCACGAGTGATCCACCATTAGTCTTCACAGTGTCGTCGAAAATGTCAGACATGGAGATTGCGTTTGCGTTTCTGCTAATACGCTACTGTTATTTGAAGACGAAAAAAAGAAAAAAAAACGTGTTTGGGTACCGAATTAGTATAGAAGCAAACAACAAAACGGTGGACAGACTTTATTGAGCATTTTTCTACATCTATCCCCATTTCATCTGCCAGTTCCTCCCATGCGTCATTTTTTTAAATTTGTTTAAATAATCCTTTTGACGGGGATTTCAAAGATTTATTTTTTCTTCATATTTGTCAATAAAAAAGCAGGGTTTTCTCACGATCCCACTGCATTCTGATTCGTACAAAATGCAAAACCCCAGAAAATGAATTTTATTTAAATAACAAAATAGGAAAAAACCACGACTTTTCCTTACGCTCGCAACGAACAAACTAATTCACTGATTGTCTAGCGCCGAACACTTCAAAGGGATTCGCGAATAAACCGACAACCCGATGCAGCAGCCGCGAGCGCAAGCAGCTCGCCGCGAACCGCTCAGTTTTATGTATTTACTGTATGAATGCTCGATGTGTAACATGTTAAATTACAACGTTTAGTTACAAGTCAGTCGCCGCCTTAAAATTTTCTGGCGCATTTTTTTCCACTGAACACGAATCTGAAGTCAAAATTGTGGGTCAAACAGCAAAAAATTGAGAAACCCCATAAAACCTACACGGTACATTTACCAGCAGAAGCCTGCTACCACGGAATGTTTGCACTACGACTATATAACCCACAAGAGATACAAAAAATTTCATAAAACAAAAAATAAAGCTTTTTAAATTGCCTATAAGAAAGTTATATAAACATTTTAATAAGATAAATAATAAAGGAGATATAAACGAAAATGTAATTTTGACAAAAAATACCAGTCCAAATTAGGAAAAAAAATTTTAACATGATTTTTGTGTTTTTTTTATAATAAATTATTTATTTTATTCATTTGAATCCTAAATCACTAAACATTTGCAGAAACAAATCCAAAAATTAAAAGGTTTAACTTTTATTTTTTTTCAAAAAATCCTGAAAATTCGGTTTTTTGATTATAGCTCGAAAATTATTGCATTTAGACAAAAAGGTTATATAGCTTAAATTAAAGGTCTTGTAAAAATTCATAGCTTATGTCATAGAAAGTTTCGTGGATCTTTTATAGTTTTTAAGATATTGAAGTTTTAAATAAAAAAAAAATCGTTAATATCTGAAATTACTGTTTGACCCCCAATTTTAACTTTAGATTTATATTCAGCGGAAAAAAATACTCCAGAAAACCCTAGTCCGACACAGAGCACACACCACTTTTTTTTGTGGGCGTGTGTTATTGGACTTTCTATCTAGTTTTTTAAACTATAATTTATTTTTAAGTCTTAAAACAACATCAAGGTAATCTTAATCAAGAGCCTATTTTTTTAAAATTAGGTTTTGTTTCGATTTTAGAGTTCTCAATGCAATTTGTGTATATTTTTTTAAAGTTTTTTAATTTAAAATTAGTTTGGAATATATTTTTTTCAATATTACTTTTTTTCAAAATCAAAAATTATTTCACATAAAACTTAGAAGCGGTCATATGTAGTAAGTTTTACTTAATAATTCAAACATTTTTTTTACCATATATTTGCTTTACGCATATTTTAGTGCTTAGATTTTTTAAAAATTATATCGATAAAGAAGAATGACAATTACCGTCGTTTTGTGAATGGTATATACTTAACCTGCAAACTAATCTAGATACTTTTTTTATTCTGATGATCCTTATCTGGACATTAGAACAAAGTTATGAAATAATTATATTGTCATCGGCTCTTGACCCCTGTACAAATTTCCAAGTTAATCAGACTTGAAATACGTGAAAATTACTTTAAAAGATTCCTTTACATACATACATACATACATACATACATACATTCATACATACATACATACATACATACATACCTATATATCAAGCTAAAAAAAGCGTGGTAAAAAAATTAATAATGCATAGAGTTGCAAACTATAATATATTATTGCTACGTTCCTAAATTTGCTCCTGATGAGGGTTAAGAGGGAGAGAGCGCAGATTTTTGGTCACGTGAGACTTAGACACCAAAATCCATAAAGTAATAAAAGAACAGCAAAATTGATTTTGCTTGCGCATAAGGTTTCCACTTAGTCTTACTTTTAAGAATTTTCTTGTTTATGTCAATGTATTAAGCTCGCAATATACTAGTATCAAAGCCATAAATTGGGCGTGAAATAAGCATCCCTTTAAGCAAGCAAATTAATATTAAATTTTACTTCACTCGGATACTTTATAGTCACAAACTTATAATTTTTTTGCAAAAATATGTGTATAAGTAATATAAAGTCATACCACAAAATAATAGGTTCAATTTAACATTTCCGATAGCAACTCTGTGAGCTCGAAATCTTTAACGTCTCTGTTTGAATGTGGTCGGCAATGATTCAACCATAGCACTAAAAGAATTTTGGAATTCTTTTAGTGTTAACTCGCAATTACTTAGACGAAATAGATTTAGCATTAAACTTATAATTTTTTTGCAAAAATATGTGTATAAGTAATATAAAGTCATACCACAAAAAAATAGGTTCAATTTAACATTTCCGATAGCAACTCTGTGAGCTCGAAATCTTTAACGTCTCTGTTTGAAAGTGGTAGGCAATGATTCAACCATAGCACTAAAAGAATTTTAAAATTCTTTTAGTGTTAACTCGCAATTACTTAGACGAAATAGATTTAGGTCGAAAACCTCCAAGAGTTTATTAGAGAACGCATGTAGATCTACTCTGTTCTGCCCATTGTGAATAAAAGAACAACCAAGCATGTAAAAGAGCGATTCGTGCATTTAAGAACATAGTACAAGTATTTGAAATCTTTACTTTTCCGTTGAATATGAAATAGAAAAATTATTGTTACGATTTTTTTTCGTTTTCTCTTGTTATTTTAAGATCTCTACAAAACCTTGTTCACTAAAAAAAAGTGTATCTGCCCGTGTGCGTCTGCGTATATTTTTTTATCTGTCTGTGGTCAATTTTGTCTCTCATGACAACAAAAGAAAGAAAAATCTAAGTTGAGCTAAATTTGGTACAAAACATAGAGGTCCGCCTTGAAACCCCCAGAAATTCCAAACTTTTCACAAATTCAAACTTTTCCAGTATCTTCAATCATAAAGGGCACAAATATTGGCGGTCAAACCAAGGACTGCTACTGGTATCTTCGGCTATTGTAAAACACCTCGTGCCCAACACAAAAACGGAAAAACACCAGAATCTAGAAATTTTCGCCCACAGCGCCTATTCCCAGAGGAAGGACCCCACTAATTGGCGTGAGTCTCTCTTTGATCCCCAAGGGAAAAAATCAGTTTACAACCGTCCTTTCCGAAAAAAGCTATGCAGCTTTTTATCGCGTGACTTTACTGGTCTGAAGTCAAACAGAAACTGGTAAAAAATTTAATACTTCTGATGCTATCAGAGACAGTTCTCTTAAGGACAGCAAACGGTTAAAAAATCAATAAAATAAATATATAAAATTGTCTAAATATAAAGGGTGTTCCAATAAGAGGTTTCGAATGTTGGTAACGAATAAAATGAAAGTTTTATAACATATTTGAAGTTTATTTATGGCACTGCGTAGCTGAACAGTTTACAATTATACGTGGAATACAATATCTGCTAAATGACACAACGACTTCTCTGACAGCACAGAATTCTTTTGTTGAAATTTTCCATTACTTCTAAACACATTTCTGGAGTTATGTCACGAATTATTCGTGTAATTTCTTGTTTCAATTCTTGAATGGTTAGGGGATTGTTTTCGTAAGCTTTGCTTTTGACATAGCCCCACAAAAAATAATCTAGCGGCGTCAAGTCAAGTAATCCTCCTTTCAAACAGTGTACTCAATAAATCCAATGTTTCTCGTGCTGTATGGCATGTCGCCCCATCTTGTTGGAACCATATATTGTCTACATCCACTATCTCATCTCATAAAAAAACATCAATCATCGTTCGGTATCGCTCTCCGTTTACTGTAACAGATTGTTCGTCTTCATTTTCAAAGAAATACGAACCAATTATACCCCCAGCCCAAAAACCCCACCAAACTGTTACACGTTGGGAATGCATTGGCTTTTCGTGCATCTGTCTAGGATTTTCATTGCCCCAGATACGACAATTTTGTTTATTTACGTAACCGTTTAAATGGAAGTGAGCCTCGTCACTAAAAATGATTTTATTGCAAAAATTATTGTCCTTGCCTTCCTCTGTAGGATCCAATTGCTAAAAGCACGACGTTGTCCATGATCGTGTGGCTTTAGCTCCTGAGTAATTTGAATTTTATAAGAATGCAGACCTAAATCTTTTTTCAACAGACATTTGTGGATTTTCAGCCACACTTTCCGGAACAGCCTGAATATTCTCAACGGAACGAGCTGGACGATCCCGTATTTTTGTTTTTATATCTTGCACAGATCCGGTAGTTTCAATTTTATGCACTATTTTGCGAATAGTTGCTTCTGGGGACGATTGTGTACACCAAAGTAATCCCGAATTCGCCGATATGTGGCTCTCACAGAAGACCCATTTTGAAAATACGTTTTTATAATGTTAACACGTTGTTCGACAGTAAAGCGCTCCATTGTAAAAATTGTACTGAATTCCACAATGCAATAAAGTTCGAATTACCAAGAAAAAAATTGAGATAAGAAGAGTAGCAAATAAAAACATTCGAAACCTCTTATTGGAATACCCTTTATTATTGATATTGTTATTATTAATTATTCATAAAACTTCTTTTATTAAAACATTTTTAACTAACCGAAGGCCAGAAATACCCAAAAGCATGACACTTCGGTGACTTATGTTTAAGTCGTAGAATTCAACTTTGGTTGGTTGGTTAATATGTTTTTTTGGCTCTGGACCCTACGGGATCCTTTCCTGCCAGCTCATTAGGAGTGACCACGTGACTGTCTGGCTCGGAACCATCACGTGGCCACTAAGAATCTGTTCCCTTTCCAGACACACGCTTTACGGAGGCCACAACGTCAGCTTTCCCAGGAATTTTTCTCAAAATAATATTAACTTTTCAAATAAATTTCTTATCTATGCAAGGCACAAATAATGGTGGTCCGACCAGGAACTGCTACTGGTATTACGTATAACCACTTTATGTCAGTGCTGACGCTTCCTGCTGTGCGCGCATCCACCTTCCGCCATTTGAAAGGTACCTCGTGCCCCCACAAAAAAACAGGAAGGGACAGGTTATAGGAATGTCCCGATCACAGCGCTTAGCTCCAGAAGAAGGACTCCAGTAGTCGGCTAGAGTCTCTCCTTGATCCCCGAGGGTAAAAGTCACTAGATACAGCGCTGCCAGCCTCCCTTCCCGGAAAAAGCTATGTAGCTTTTCATCTCGCAACTTCACTGCCCGGAAGCAAAGATAATACTACTTTTGTTTAAGTGAAATTCAATTTTTTCTTAAAATTTTTTTGGTCTACCCCTAATGGACCTTTGCTGCCAGCCATTAGAGGAGTTTTCGGCTTCTTGAACCACACGTGGCCACAAAAATGTTGCCTTTGCAGGCACACCATTGGCGGAGGCAAACGCACTTTAGGGAAAAAACAAATTTACGTTTAAATGCCCATTTCTTACTTCGGCCAATAAGGAAAACGGGCAGACAGGAATGTCGCACGGTTTGTTTCCTGGGGCAGTGGGTGGAGTCTCTCTTTTATTCGCAGTTAGGAAGCACTAGATATCTTCGCTTTTTTAAAGCCCCATTTAAAAACCCTATTGTAGTTTTATCTTTTGCCGGAAGTCAAACAGAAACTAGAATTTAACTTTCAATATCTCCGCAAAAATAGCTTCAACACTTAAGGTATGTTTGTTATTCAGACATAGTGTACACTAATTTACACTTTTTTCACGCAGCGCTGAATGTGTATATTAGGTGTACGTAAGAAGAAAAGTGTGAAATAGTGTAAACCATTTCTGGATAACAAACAGGCAACCGAAATAGCTACTTTTTCCTTCCCGGCTAGATATTCAATAGTCCCATGTACCAGATACCGTGTTTTTCAACACAAGTGTCGACATTATTTTAATGATTAACATCATTAGTTATGCCAATCTATGTGTAAAATCGTTGATTCAAAACCAAATTACGTCTTTTGTATTGTTGCACTTTTATGTTATTTGTGAAATAAAATGCTAAATGCATATCTAATTGAATGCAACTGATGATATCGTCCGGTTTTATAGCATATTGCAAATTTTAAACACTTACCCAACAGAAATAAATAAAATCTAATTAGAAAATAGTAAATAAACCAAAGACTGTTAAGTACCTTTTGGCCTTTAACAATAAGTATGCTTTAAAATTTTAACACGACTTTTACTTCCTATTATAGTATACGAGGTGTCTTAGAAATATGTAACAAAGATTTAAAAGAGTAGGTATAGTTAGGCTTAAACTAACACATCAAAACCATATAGAGATTCATATATATATATATATAGTATATATATATATATATATATATATATATATATATATATATATATATATATATATATATATATATATATATATATATATATATATATATATATATATATATATGTATATATATACATTGTATATATATATATATATATATATATATATATATATATATATATATATATATATATTATAATTAGCTTGATTGTTTCGGAGGAGGTTTTCTGTATATTCAAACAACAATATTTCTTTACGTTTGCACCTACTATGAGGGCTTTTCAAAAGATTTTTTATTGTATTTTCAGATTTTAAAAATATCATCTACAAAAAATATAACATCAGGCAATCAATTTAAAAATAATAATATATAGAGAATAGGACACTTTACATTTGTACAATTTATGCAGTCTAAATTATTTCATTATATTTACGTGCAATAACAATTAAATTAACAATTACATGATAAGACATAATTTTAAAACTTAAAAACAATTTTATTTTATTGTTGTTCACTTTTTTATTAAATCAAAATATATATATATATATATATATATATATATATATATATATATATATATATATATATATATATATATATATATATATATATAATAAAATACTCTGTACGTTTTTACCGATTCTTAAAAGTCCTATAATATTCGGGTAACCAATTTTCTAGTAATTTGGAGTTTACTTGTTGGGAATTTATTATAAACAGGCACCTGGTTAGTTTGAATTTAAACAATATCTCAAAACCTATAACGGTTGCAAAAAAATTTATAAAACAAAAAATAGAGCAATTCAGATTATTTAACTAAACGAAAATGTGATTATGACCAAAAATTTTAGTCTAAAACAGGCTCTTTTCTAATAATGTAATTTTTGTTTTTTTTTATTAAAATAATTTATTTTATTTATTTAAATCCCAAATCACTTAAAATTTGCAGGATAAAATACAAAAAAATTTTTGTTTTTTATTTTTTACCAGGGGTACCTTAAAAAACCTTACAATTCGAATTTTTTTTATATGTGTGTATGTCAATTAAACTTCGAGGATAAAATATATAAAAACTAAACGTTTTACATCTATTTTCTCTATTTCATTTCTTACCAGAAAACATAATAATTTCTAATATCCGATAAACTTTTTAATAAACCGAGATGTAATAATAATTTCTAATATTAAAATGACATTTTGAAGATACTTATTAATTATCTTATTTATTAAAGTTATGAGCCCCTTGCCTAAAATTACAATGTTTTGATCCAAAAACACGGTATATCTCTCCCATTGCGTTTTTAAGAACTATGTGATGAATATCTATTCTTAGAAAAAAAATAGTTTCGGCATAATTACGATTTAGTTTACGTCTGGCCGTTAAAATTTGACGTCAGACCAAAACGGCTTGTATCGACACGAGGTCTGCTGAGTTCCAATATTGTTTTTTGCTCCGTTCCTTTGTTTCATTTAAAACAAAAACAGAGAATTCATCGTGTTCCTTTATACCAATGCAACATAGTAAATGTAAAAAAATACACCATCAAAATCCACCGTAATTAACACAAAAAAACTTACGGCTTAAAGCTCTAAAATTTGTCTATGTAATACATTTTTTGTTTAGCTAAGTATTTTTGTTTAACGAAAACGAACAGATTAAAGTATTCCACTTTTTAAATAAACAAATGTAAATGACACACTAAATCCATATCCGGAATAGCAGTTCCATAGAACCATGGTCACCATATTATTATGTTTCTGTTAGACTATTTAAAAAAGATTGTTTATGCTTTTTTAATACCAAATGGTATACAAGTGCTAAAAACGGAATTACCTAAATACCTAAAAAACAATATGCAAAATGTATTCCATGTTCGGGTGGAGTTGTCACAATTATTTTACATTATTATGCTCACTGTAAAAAAGTATACTTTTAATTTTGCCAATATCATTCATTTAACGACACTAAATTTAGCGAATATCAATAAAATAAATTTATTATGTATTTCCCAAAAGCACCTCTTTCATAACACCAAGAGGTACTTAACCGCACTTCTTGATTTACGAATCTAATTTTAATGTTATTTATTTTTGTTTAAGACGTCCGCAATATGTTAAGTTATGCATTAGGTAATTAATCATTCGTTTCACTTATTATTCATTTGGCATATCATTGCGAAAATAACATAAAGAATGCTATAACTTTTCTAAAGAAAATAAGACTATGGTAGCAAAAAATATTAAAAGAACATTAGAATATTTGATAGAATAATGAAGTTTTATTGCCAATTATAAGAAATAATTAAGATTATTCTTTTAAGTAAAATATAACAGAAGTTGTCCATTTTTTAAGGGCTGGCTATGAAGATACAATTGTGGTTTTGACCTTTACTTTATATTTACACCTAGCTTACATAGTCCAGTAAATGAAGGGACAAAGCTGTAAATAAATCTGTACAGGTTTTCCTTGTGCCGAAATTCTTAGGTCTTAGCGGATGCATTCGAGCAAAAAAAAGTTTATCAACATTAACAGGTGGGAAAGGGCTGAAAACGGCGTCTCAAGGCCCGAAATATGGTTTTCCTGCTAATATCTGCCAAAATATGCAAATAGGAAAAATTTTGTTTGAACAGAAAATGAAGATCGTCTTGTAGTCTACAAAAATGGTTCTTATAATTTTTTTCAAAAAATTGATAGTTTTCGGGATAACGAGACCCAAAAGTCCCCTCATTTTAGCTGCCGCTTTACCGCTAGAATGCCGCTATCTTTATGGATTCTCTTATAAGCAGAAGGACGAATTGTTCCATTACTCGGGCAATAACGTACATTTTTTAATCATTCAAAGTTCATCGGAATGGGAAAACCCGTACCTATGCCCGTACCTATCATCGCATATGTGTTTGGGTCCATTCTGATTTTTCTAGAACATTAAAAAAAGCGGGTTTTTTCACAATATTTTGAAAGTATTTCATTAATTTATTTATATTTTTTGAAAAAATGGTTTGTTATTAACATTTATTTTTAATAATGAGATCTTAGCAAGTGTTCACTGAACCCAGAAAATTTAGTTCACCATCTATCTTGTGTTTATATAAAAAAATGTTTTGCCTTCTGCATTTTTTAGCCGTGTCTGGAGTTCTAGAAAATCTGTTATGGATTTTTCGACGGCCGTTTTTGCGAAAAATATTGGTGTTGCAAAAAAAATGGTAAGGAACATTTTTGTAGATTTCAAGGTGATCTTTGTTTTTTTTTAACCAAAATTCTCTAATTCGCATATTTTGGCAGATATTCGCGGGAAACTCATTTTTGGGACTTTGGGGGGCCAGGCCAATTTCAGCGGGTTCCTACTCGGAATCATGATAAACTTTTTCTCGCTCGAAAGCATCTGAAAAGACCTAAGAATTGCGCCACAAATGAAAACTAAACAGAATTATTTACAGCTTTGGGTAATTTTAGGTCTTCAGTTACTGGACTAACACCTAAGAGGCTATATATACAGATTAAGGATCATTAAAAAAAAGTAATGGCACAGACTTATGAAGTTCTTTTTAGCGAGTGTTTTCCAGTTAAAAAACTTCAAGTATTTTTTTATTAATAAAAATACGACTGAATGATGCTAAAGAAGAAAAAAATAGATTTAGTTTATGTTCGTAAAAATTTACGTAATAGATATAAGGTTATGAATAGTGTTAAAAAAAATGAATATGATATTTTCGTATCTAAATGTAAGAAAAATTATAGTCCCAGCGGCGACCGTGACAAAAGGAGGTTAATCAGAAGTACAAAAAGAGACTTTATTACGTTTTGGATATTAGACAAGTAATAATAAACCAACAGTCTGGCGATCTGTATCTTGTTCATTTTTTTTTATTTTTTTTTTAATTTTTGGTAAAATTGATGTTTAAGACATAAATAGAATGTTTCACTATTCGAATGAGTTTTGATCAGTAAAATATAAAAATTTAAGTCTGACACCCCTATTCTTGACACTACTGTTTGCCAGACCACCCTCAAAATATTTATTGCAATGATAAATTTTCTATAAAGGTATAAGAAAAAATTAAAGGTCAAAACTTTTAGGTTTTTATCCCCCTTTTGAATAGAATTATTGGTCTGGCACATTAATTTTTAATAAACTATTTTTCAAATGTTTTGTAAAATTGATGTATAAGACATAAGTGCAATGTTTTACTATTTGAATAAGTTTTGATCAGTAGAATATAAAAATTTAAGTCTGACACCCCTATTCTTGACACTACTGTTTGCCAGACAACCCTCAAAATATTTATTGCAATGATACATTTTCTATGTAAGGTATAAGAAAAAATTAAAGGTCAAAATTTTTTGGTTGTTATCTCCCTTTTAAATAAAATTATTGACCTGGCACATTAATACTTGACCAATTTTTTTTTAATAAATTATTTTTCAAATGTTTGTAAAATTGATGTGTAAGACATACGTACAATGTTTTACTATGCGCAGGAGTTTTAATTAGTAGAATACAAAAATTTAAGTCTGACGCCCCTATTCTTGACAGTGCTGTTTGCCACACCACCCTCAAAATATTTATTGCAATGATAAATTTTTTGTAAAATTAATGTATAAGACATACGTACATTGTTTAACTATTCGGAGTTTTGATCAGTAGAATATAAAAGTCTGACACCCCTATTCTTGAAATAAATGTTTGCCAGACCTCTCCCGAAATATTTTTTGCAAAAATAAATTTCTGTATAGGGTATAAGGAAAAATTAAATTAGAATTGATCTGGCATATTAATAATTGACCAAAATTCTGCCAGACCACGAATATAAAAGTCCTTTGCTGCTACTCGTTAAGAGTGATTTTTTTTGTTTTAATTCTTGAATTTTTTAAATTATTTTGTGATCATTTCTTATTATAATAATTATAAGAATTCAATGTCAATTATGCTAAAAACCAAAAAACTCGAGCTTAGCAACAAAGGACTTTCTTAAACGTGGTCTGGCAGAATTTTGGTGAAATATTAATGTGCCAGACCGAGCCAACTATTTTATTTTTTTATTTTAAAATTTAGGTTTGTTAATTTTTATTCGGTTGGTCAATAAAATATAAAATAATTAGAAATAACTGATATAAGATGTAATAAAGTCTTATGGTGTAGGATATAGATAAAATTACGACAATATACTAAAAATAGTTTACACGATCAAATACAGTTTTAAATAATCACTATTATAAATCCAAGTGAGTTCATTGTTTGGAGATGAAAGAAAGAGTTACGAAACAGGTACATTATGATGATGTAATGATTAATTCATCCGTGTGAAAGTTCCAAAAATTAAATCCATTATTACATATTAAAAATTTATATAAATTAAACTAAAACTGGTATTTTTTTTTGTTATGGTAATGTTCCTAATGCATGATCACTAAATGCAAATTATAATTTATATTTAAAGGTACCAAAAAAATTAAATCCCTTACCAATTTTATGTTAAACTGGGTATAATAAAAAGAAATACGATTTAAGCATTTTTTAATTAAAAAAATTAAAGATAAGATAACACACACGGTGTACTTTAACTCCATTTTTAACAGCAATATTTTCTTATAATTTTTTTTCAGTAATTTGTTACACCTTAATAAAACACTTAGAGTCTAAAAAAAAAATAATTTTTCACACATTATCAAAAAATAAAATAATCTCTTTATTTCCCATATAAAATAAACTAAAGGAATATGGCCGACTAACATGTAAAAAAGTAAGAAAGACTACATACAGAAAGAGATGATACGATGTCGTTTCGTTTACGATTCTCTCCTTGAATAAGCAAGGTTGCCAGATGTTTTTCTAAAAACTGGTTATTATTAATTTTTTTTTTTTTCACTTACCAGAAATGAAGTTTTTATTTACAGAAAAAACTAGCCAGGACTAACAAATAACAACTTCCCAACTATTACCTAGTTCTGGTTAGTTCCTGGTTAGTTGTCGTTAGGTTTTCCTCGTTAAATTGTAAATTTTCTTTATCATAAATGCGCCGTCGAACAAAAAGGAAAAAAAGTCTGATATCTTAATTTTTTGAGTTTTTATAGGCAAAACTAGGGTGGACCTCACTTTTAGATAATTACCTTATTTAAACTTTTTTTTTGTAATTTGTGTATTATTTTTTAATTCACAATGCTCTAAAGCTAAATTTAAATCCTTTTTTTTTTTGATCCGACAACGTCGCAAAATTCGGCCTTTTACTTATCCTAAAAACATACTGTTTTTTCGACTTTTAATTTTATTTTTCTCTGCACAAATGCTTTTTTTTGTATTTTTTCTTTTTGAAACCTACTAAACAAAAATTGTTCTTTTTATCTGTAATTTTTATTATTTTTTTAAATCGAATGGAGCTAAACGACACCAGACCCCACACAAGTTAAAATATTACATAAACTACAATCTCCACCTCCTTCCTCTAAAGCGATATCGCTAAAAAACAATAAGTTGATTACTTTCTTTAAATATTACTCGTTTACCAAAATTTAAAGTATGTATTTCCACTCGGAAAAAGACAGACAGACAGACTGATAGACAAAAATAAAAAACCATGTTTACGTAATTTAAGAATGTATAAAAAATTTAAGCTGAAATTTTTACCATTACAATACTTCCCTCATAACCGCTCCGAAAATAAGGCAAAAAAATCAAAATAACTGAAAACTCACCAAGCTTTAGCTTTCATTCTTCAATATTAAAATACATTTAATTCACAAATAATTTTACAATTAAGTTGCGCATTAAAAAAAATTTTTTTTGCTATTAACTAATAATATTGAAGTTGTATTTAAATAAATAAAGATTAAATAAATATATGACATCACCCGAAAATTATTCTTTCTTCATATGAATTAAAAAAATTGCTTTCAAACACAACGTTTTTACTTTTTTGCTAAGGTTATTGACTTAGGACAGATTCCAGTTTGAAATAAAAAATAGGCCCAACAAGAGTAGGTTTTTCAAAATAATTAATGAATTAACCATTTTTTTTTTTTTTTTTAAACACTGAAAAATAAAAGATTAAGTGCAGGGGGTTTTTTTAATTAATTTTTTTAGAGGTTTTTTATTTTGATTTCTACAAACGTAATATATAAATTTTGTATACTCTAAAAAAACATCTAGAAGAATACTAACAAAATTATGAGGGCTTACCATTTTAAAAAATTAAACCAAAAATCCCAATTTCAACTAATTTTACACAAGTTAACCAACACTTTAAACAGATTTGCCCGCCAAAACTAAATCACGTCTAATGCTAGCTTTAGAACAGTAAAGCACCAGCGAATGCACAAACAATAAATTTATGAATTAGCTAAGAACTGTTCAGGTTTAGATGCTGCACTATCCCACCCATCTAGAATTTTTGCGAATTATTTTTTTAAATAATTAGGTCCATTGTGTTATGTTCTTCAGCGAGGGGCATAGAGATTCTTTCTTTGCCCATCATATTCGTGTAAATTGACAGTTTAATTGTAAGCCATTTTATTATATTTATTAGTCCAAGTATATTTATTAACATCTACAATAAATTGATAAAAACAAACAAAATGGCACGTTCAAGGTGATTGCTTGGTAGTTGCCATTTTGTTTTTTCTTTTCAGTTCATTGTAGATATAAATAAATATACTTAAACCTAATAGAATATAAAATAATAAAATAGACTAAATTTAAACTTAAAATTTTCACGAATATGATTAGCGAAAAAAAGGATATCTTTACTTATTTTCTTCTGGATAAGGAGGTCTATAGATTTATTCTTGTTTCGTACACTCACTTTTCGTACACCTCAAAAATTTCCCCCAAAGATTCTTATTTCGTACATAAAATTAATCATTCAGTTTCCGACATCCAGGGCCGGAGCGAACAGCTTCTCATTTTGGGGAGGAGGTGATTTTGGCGCCCCTAGCCCAATTTGTAAATTTAGTATACTGCGTCACACGCTTACAGAAAAGCTTTGTTCTCGTACCACCGGCAGGCTGTAGAGGATATGTCGCTTTTTTTGGGTATTTTCACTGCTTCTGTTCCAAGGAGTTCGCAAGTATAATTCCTCTGGCAGCTCCCAACAGAGTAACACATAGTGTCACTTTTATGCATTTTTTTACAGTCCCACAAAAGCGGTTCCAAACTTTCCACTCTTTTCCTTCGGTTATTCTTAGAGTGTCCAAACTGGAATCTACTACACGCAAAAGTTTTCCTTTTCCCAAATCCAATAATATTTAGTCTTGTGTGAATAAACTCCCTCTTATCACACTGAAGACACCCACGCTACGTTAGTATTTAAGCCCAAGCTTTCGTGGACTGTAACAAGATTTTAAAAAAAAAATAATAAAAAAATGCTTATGTAAAAAATAATACTTATCGGGGGGTGTGAATGTGGATGTTTGCAATTAAATGGAAAAAAGGTGTAAAATAAATATAAAAACAATTTTTTAAAAGATGTTTGTAAAATATTGTGTGCTAATGTAGTGTAAAAATCAAGAATTCTGTGCAAAAACAAGAAGAAATAGTGTAAATAGGGTTAGTTGGATTTTCAACTTTGATGATGAATGTCTCGGAAACGAAACGTTGCCGAAAAAATATTTTTTTCAGATTCGTAATTAGCGCCCCAAAAAACCCCTGTATACCAAATTTGGTCAAAATCGCAACCACAACTTTCGAGACAATTACCGTAAATTTTTTTCGACGTTTTATTTTAGAGATATGGATTATTAAACATGATAAATAAATAATTAAATAAAATCATTTTCACTATCTTGCCCTTCTTTTATCATAAATTTGGTGATAAGTAAACTAAACTATCATACAATTTTTGACATTTATCAAAAACAGTCGTGTTCTCATTTTTGGTACAAATAGAAAACTAATAGAAATATCAACCATTTAAACAGAAGGCTATAAAGTGTCGACATCTACTCTTTCCATATTAAAGCAAATGATATAAAATCTATTATTACACAATTAAACGCGGTAAAGAAAATTAAATAATTATATTAAATAATTTTAAATATTCTGTAATAGTTTTCCTTAAAAACCAAAAATATTGAACAAAAAATCAGAAAAACAGTGAATGTGTATTAAGTTTGAATTTTACATTTGTTAACTTTCCACATGGTTACAATTATTTATTATAAGTTCGGACCTAACCGTATTACTCATTGCGCAAACTCAGCCGGGTTTTTTCCCCTATACCCGCTTGACTTTTTTGCCCTGCATGCGTACAAGATTGTTCTACAGCACTGGGCTTTCCTAAATTTTCAAACTTTCTTAGGAACACCAAAAAGAAGGCAGAAATAAATTTTCTAAACCATAAACCATATCCCTAAAATTCTAATTTTACTGGTGTAATTTCTATCTTTTTTTACATAATTGCGTAAAAAATATAGATATAAGGATATGCGGGTATGTGGTCACAAACCTGTA
The DNA here is from genome assembly GCA_019359885.1 of Listronotus oregonensis. NCBI lineage: Eukaryota > Metazoa > Arthropoda > Insecta > Coleoptera > Curculionidae > Listronotus > Listronotus oregonensis. Next base: position 21,318 of record JAHBCN010004028.1, read on the forward strand.
TTTTTAGTGATTGTGATTAAATCTATGAGACTTACAGTGTCTTTGTAGTCGTCTGCAAGAACTGACCCATACTTTTTTGTAGAGAAACACCAATTTTTTTGTTTTTCACGGCGGCTGGCACCTGATTTTTTAAATTTTTGTATTTTATGCATTTTATTTTTTTTTCCAATACAAAAAAAATGTTTTTATTAAAAAAAAACATTCTTAACTAACCATCATTAACACATAACACACAATGAACAAGTATTAGTATTTGCACTGATGCACTTTAAGCAGAACGCAGTGAATATGAAACATAAAACCAATAAAAAATATTGATAATATATAATTTACTGTTACCTAATAAAGTTTGTCGGTAATCTTATAAGATAAAAAATATATTCCCAAAAGTCTCAATTGCTTAAAATACTTTAATACAGTACCGACAAAGATTCCATTGCAAATATCTGTATCAAAGCCTGTATGTTTAGCAGATATGATAAATCGCCGCCAGAGCTATGAGATTTCGGTGGTGTTAGACAAAACAAGACGCGAAAAATGGCATTGTATACACAAATAATAGACTTTTTAAGGTTACAACGCGTTACAGAATAGCAAATATCAATTTTTATGGGATGCTGATGTATTTTTTAAATAGTATTCTTTTATTTTGGGTAATTGCGATTTAAAAAAAAACTTCTCGCTCAATTTGACGCCTCGTTAAAAGAAAATTTGGCGCCCCCATCGATCACCTATGGGGGGGGAGCCTACCCTTCTTCCCCCCTGTTCGCTCCGGCCCTGCCGACATCTCGTTTCGTACACCAAAAACTAAGGTTGGTTCCTGTCTCTGATGGTTTATAAAATATGTTAAAATCAGTTAAAACTAATTTTATAACTAAATATCAAAATATTCTTGCTCACATATAAGGTGCAGAAATATAAAATATTTATTTAAATAATAGTGATATTAAAATAATCTGATAAGGACATGTGTTTTAAATATCTACCTAAACGGAAAAGTTTACTGTTTATACTTTTAGTGATTTATCACGTCTGAAATATAATTGGGGAAAATAAAAAGCGCCTTTAACTAACCAGAACTAACCATACCCGACCAGAACTAAGAGCTTGTGAATTTGTATAAATTATTCCTAGGTAGAATTTATTGACAAAATTTTAATAATTTTCAGTATGGTATTTATTTGGTTGGTTATTTGGGTCGTCACAATAGTCGGTGGACAAAACGAGAATATTCCAGGTAAATTTCTGAAGTGTAAGACGCGGGTGTACGTAACCAGAAAACACCGGTCTATAATTAGGTGATTGACATTGGTATATCTGCACGGACGTTTAACCAAAGCTAATAATTCCTTATTCATAATTACATGAAAATCTATTGCAAGTTTCTTAATCGGATTTTTTTCATCATAAGATAGTTCACGAAGGCTAACCACAATTAACCACTCTATAGATGAAGAAACGAATAACAGTTTGCTCTATTGAGAACCGCTAAAAGTAAAATAATATTGGCCAATTCCTCGGAGCAGAAACCATAAAAATACCTATAAAAAACGACGACATAACTCGTCAGTGGTCAAGAGAAGGAAGCTTTCTTGTACGAGTTTGGCCATTTATAAGGCGAATGGCTCTTCTTTAAATGGAATCAATTTTGCTAAGAGTTATAGGAGTCACCATATCTCACAAATTAAATGAGAAGAAATAATTTCTGGTTAGAAGAAAAATTAGAGCTTTTTCCATTATGTTGTGACTATGGAAATAATATATTTGTGCCAATTAATCAAAGACAACGCTCATAAGGTTCAATAATTTTTTGTTCTGCACCATTTTGACGCTTATTATTAAAATAGTAAGTAAATTTTCCCTGCGACAGCGAACATAATTGTGTTTCTGAGGCAAAATCAATTAAAAGGCCTATCCCGCACTTGCTTTTCAAATCAGGCGTAGATACTAGGTTTAAGAAACTAATTCCTAACTTATTAGAATTAAGGGTACAATCGTCAGAAAAACCATTGTTGGAATATTATCCGTTTTATTTTCATTGTTTTTTTTCCTAATTTTCATAGCGTTTTTCAGCTTTGGTTCAACACATCATATACAACCTAGCATAAAAACTCCATTTTTAATTACACGTATCGTTGTAGGCATCGATTTCTATGTACAGTCAACAGTCACATAAGAAAGCAACCTAAAATTAAAACACAGGTCTTTAAAAAAACGGAAAAAGGCAGTGTCTACGATTTTAATTTTTTTTTATCTAAAATGTAAGACACCGATTTTAAATATATGCTAGATGCTATTAGCCTCAAGGGGAACACTTTGGTAATATATTTATTTTAAATTTCCAAAAAAAAAATCTTAATTTCAAAAGCAAATTCTCTCTTGTTTTCGTAAAGTTGATCAACTTTTATCACTAAATCCCAAATTTTTTAAAATTATCCATGTATTTTTTAAACCATAGCCAGTTATTTTTTTTTACTTAACAATTTTCTTATACAAATATTTTAGACAAAAAAATATACTGTGGTGATATTTGTCACGTGACCGCGGTTATGACAGATATAATGAATGTCGAAAACTATCAGTGTTACAGATGGATGACATTCTATTTAATTTTCTAAATAAGTTAGTCTGCATTTTTTTTTAAAAGGAGTAGTCTACAATACGCTAGAGAAAACCTTTTAAATTTTGAATTTAATTAAAAAATATACAAGGTCCCATTAAAAAAAAGTATTTCGACGGTTAGGAAAATATAGGAGTTTTATATTTTCTTTTTATTATTTCTATAACTTGTTTAAACTGGAACGATTTATTATCAACGATGATAGTGCCGTCCTGCTTTGCATTTGCACCGTATAATATATAAAGGTTTGGTATGATATTTATATTATACAGGGTTTACCATAATAGACTACCTATTTTGATATTGAAATAAATTCTATATGAGATAAGTCACTACGTTTTTTTTTATATTATTATCTTCTATGGCCTGTGGGATTTGAATCAACATATTTTTAATCGAGTAGGCTCCTGTCACAATACAAAGAAAAATTGATTTTTGTCAAAGGTCATTTTTTTAATAAAGCATCATTTGAACACATAATTTAATGTTTCTTTTTAATTCTCACGGATTATTCAGTTCAACGAGTTTTTTTACGTAAAAACATAAAGAGTAACTTAATAGAAGATGAAGAAACAGTACATAACGCTAAAAACTCTAAAAGAGTTCTGCGAGAAGTGTTTAATGGCCGACTTATTTCACTACTTGGGGATTTAAATTGGCTTTTAAGGTTTCCGGACTCAACTGCACCAAACTTTTTTCTGTGGGGCTATTTAAAGTCAAAGGTTTTTGCAACTAGTCCAGAAAACATCCAAAATGTTAAAGTCCGAATTCATGAAGTGGTGAATAGATCAGGTTTTTCTTCATCGTGTCATGAATAATTTCTTGTCAAATCTTGAAAAGTGCATTAAAGTTTATGGCACTTACTTAAAAAGTAAATCCCAAAGAGTGATTTGAAAGTAAATGTAATAAAATGTTAGTTTTATTATATAAGTTTTAGCAATTTTACTGAGCAATTAAATTGGGTAGTCTATTATGGGGAACCCTGTATAACTAATATTTCTTTTGTGCCAGTATATTTGCAGTTAACTATTTTTTATTGTATTATCAAAATAAACTTTGTACTCTATTTTTTCTTTGTTTCTTTTTTAATTTTTATTTAATTACTAAATAGCGACATGAATTATGAAACCTGATTTTTTAAATAATTTCCTTCCTAACGGACAAAACATTTCGTGTTAAAAATTCAGTAAAGTTTCAAAACCCGAATTAGAGGTGCTTTAAAAGAAGGATGAAACCCAGGTACACAAAATAATTGTATATCATACTTTCTCAATGCATTTTTTTGTAAATTTTATAATGAAGTACGGGTTCTGGATTTAATTTACCCGTGGGGAATTTACTGCCAATAACAATGTCTATCGTAACTCTTATTTGTTCAACATGATATGTTCGAGTTTTCCCATATACAGTGTGTCCCAAATTGGTGGGGAATGTATGGGGATCTTGGAAACCACGATAGATAGAAAATCGGAAATGGGGAAAGTTTTGGACAATTATGTTTAGTAATCCCGTTTACTACATGGTTCTATCTATTCAGGTTTTTTTAGAAATTTTTTAAATAATCTGAAACATGCATTTTCGAAAATCGGCCATATTTTTTTTATAAGTGAAAATTTTTCAAATCTGTAAAAACTTTTAAAGCAACTTTTTTTGTAGAATATGACCAAGTAGTCAATTTTTATTTTTTTACGTTTTTTGGCTTTTTAAATCATCATCAACTTTATTTTTTCAAATGGACGCCATTTTTGGATTTTTACGCAGCCAAATAGTGCTTTTTATTCTGATTTCAACAATGTATAACATGTTATAATTTATGAGTTTATAACCTCATTTATTTCAAAAAACAAATATTTTCTCAGTTGGCCTTGATTTCGGCGAACGTCATTTTTTTTGTAAACAATAAAATATTAGTAATTGGCAAAATAGATAAGCTGAAGAGATATTTTACAAAAATGGGAACATAGCTATAACGTTAATACCGTGTTACAACAAAATAAAAGCCCATATAAAAAAGAAAAAGTTGATGAATCATCATCAACTTTACTTTTTCATATGGGCCCATATTGGTTTTGTCGCAGCCAAATAGTACTTTTTATTCTTATTTCAACAATGTACAACATGTTATAGTTTAGGAGTTTATAACCTCATCCACTTAAAAAAAACAAATTTTTTTCTCAGTTGGCCTTGATTCCGGCGAATGTCATCTAGCGTCATTATCAAGTTAGCTAGGGTACGTTATTAAATTTTTTTTAACTTTGTAAAATGATTAATTATCTAAAGAAAAACTTGATATTTTGCAACGTTATTTTCAAAGCAATAGAAATGTTAATAAAGCTGCGCAAACTTATTTCGACAATTTCCCTGAAAGGCAACATCCTAAACTAACATACTTTCAAAAACTGGTTAAAATTTGTTAAACTCGGAAGTTTTAAAAAACCATGATAAGAAGTACGTTGAAAAAATCGACAACGAGATGCTACAGTTAACCAACAATTTCAAGAAAATCCAACATCTTCAGCCAGGGATGTTGGATAGAAATTCCCCCTTCACCTAAGTTAACCATTCATAGGGTAGTTAGGACTATTTAAACAAATATCGTTAATATGTTGAGAAATATGGACAACATTTTGAATTTAGGTCGTTATTTTACATCTTCATTTTAGTAGGAATATTAGTTTAGCCACTTTTCATTGTTTTTGTTTTCACTTGTTTCAATTAACTTGTTAGGTGTAGTTTTGTTGTAACACGGTATTAACGTTATAGCTATGTTCGCGAACCCATTTCTGTAAAATATCTGTTTAGCTTATCTATTTTGCCAATTACTAATATTTTATTGTTTACAAAAAAAATTACGTTCGCCGGAATCAAGGCCAACTGAGAAAATATTTGTTTTTTAAAATAAATGAGGTGTTATAAATTTTAAAATAACATTATACATTGTTGAAATCAGAATAAAAAGCACTATTTGGCTGCGAAAAAAATCCAATATGGGTATATGAAAAAAAAGTTGATGATTGATTCAAAAAGGGCCCAAAACGTAGAAAAGTTGACTTTGGTCATATTCTACAAAAAAAGTTGCTTGAAGAAGTTTTTTACAGATTTGGAAAATTTTCACTTATTAAAAAAAATATGGCCGATTTTCGAAAATGATGTTTCAGGTTTTTTCAAAATTTCTCAAAAACCTGAATAGATAGAACCATGTAGTAAACGGCATTAGCTTACTAACATAATTGTCCAAAACTTTCCCCATTTAACCGATTTTCTATCTATCGTGGTTTCCAAGATCCCTATATATTCCCCACCAATTTGGGACACACTGTATAGCTTAAGCGAACTAGGATTTATTATAACATAATACTATCCAAGGTTATTCAATAAATACAGGATGCTTTTATAGTAATCCACAGGATTTAAGTCGTAAATAAGAGAAAATATATAAAGCCTAAAACTGTCATCATTTGGTATAAGAAATAAAATATAATACATGTTATTATTATACCAGATTTATCCCTCTTAATAAAATCTGGTACTAAAATAGCTGTGTAACAAACACGGGTTTTTAATAAGGGCGATTAATGACCGGGGTTAAGGGTTAGGATCATTAATTGTCAGTTAATAGTCGATTTAGTTACATTTTTTCGGTGATCGCTTTGTAAAAACTTTGTAGAAATCAGAGCTGTCGGTAATTAAATTAAACAATTGAAAAGTCGTATTAAATTATTTTTTTTAGTAATTGGCGGGCCTTTTCCCCCGGGGTAAAATTGGGGAGCCAAAGGGGCGAGGTTGGGGGGGCCGCTAAAATTTTATTTTCCCCTACACTATTAATATAGCATTCTTTTTTGACAAAACACCAAAACCAAATGTAAACTGAAAAAGCTTGGGAGTCCATCATTTAAACAATACATTTTGAAATTTTAAAAAGGCGCGAAAAAAAAAACACTGACTTGATGGCAAATTTTGTTACCCCAAAAGAAATAAAAAAAAGAGGGGTTTGAAAAAAACTATAAAAAAAGGGGAGTGGGGAGCAGATGCGAGCAAACTTAACCATTTTATACAAAAAGTTCGGGGGCCCCCTTTAAAATCTTTTTGGGAAGATAAAAACCCAAAATAAAGAGACCAAAATAGAAGAAAAGCAATATTAGAAAAAATGAAAACTTTGAAATTACAATAATGTTGTGTTTTGGGGAAATTCTGTTTTTAAAAAATTTTAAATCGTTAGGGCACAGCTACAAGCAAGTTCTGTTGATTTATCTAACGTTGTTACTCTTTATGAGACATTACATGCTTATCTTGATACGTTGCGTGACGAAAAAGAGTTCGAAAATTTTAAATCAGAGGCAATCAAGAGATGCGAAGTGACCACATACAAAGAAGATGTGAGAAGAAGAAAGAAACCAAAATTTCATTTTGATGAAGTTAAAACGAGGCACATTGAATTAGAGGGGAGACGATCTTTCATCGTTGATAATTATTATGCAGCTATTGATTGGGTTTTGTGCATTAAAAAAACCGGAAAAATTATTTAAATTTTAAAAACAAAATTTGGTTTTTTTATGGAAACTGCATGAACTAGACGATGTAAATTTTTAAAAGGGAAAAAAAAGGGGAAAAACAACTATATGCCACTGATTTAGAAGAAACCTTTGCAGAAGAATGCCTCCATTTGGCGGACACCGAGGCCAAGCATTCTATTTCAGCCAGGACCCCAAAGGGTTTGTTGCAGTTAATAAAAAGTTTTAATATTTCATGCATGTTCCCGAATGTGGAGATAATATTAAGAATTTTTTTGACAATGGGTGTTACCAACTACAACAGCGAAAGGTCTTTTTCAGCACTTAAAAGAGTAAAAACTTACTTGCGCTCCACACTCTTCCAGCAAAAACTTGCAGCGCTCTGGCTAATGTATATAGAAAGTAATTTTTTAAAAATTATTAAATTAAAAAAAAAAGGAAATTTTTTAAAACGCTAAAAGGACAAAAAAAAAACTTTTGTATAAGCTAATAATAATTACTTAATTACTATAAATTTCAAATAAATCATTAAGAGAGTTGCAAAAATGTTTTACTTGTATGATGCCTCTTGTTTTTTTTTTGTAAATAACAGAAGTGTAAATATTTTAAAAAAAACCTTGGTGACAAATTCAAAAAAAAAATTTTTATCCTTGGAATGGCCCAACAACTAACTTGTCTATAGAAAAAAAATTTTAAATTTATGGGGGCCAAAAAACCCATTTTTTGGGGTTTTTAAATTGGAAACCTCCAGTCACGGGGCAATTTTTCATAATGCGTAAAAATTTTTTTCCTTTTTGGGGCAGCTGAAAAAATGGTTTGCCACACTAACGTTGAATGTCGTGCAGATAAATGTACCTACAACGTTAGTTTCGCTCTGAAAACTTTTATAGATAGTATGAATCATGTTAAAATTTTCACACTAGTAAACAAACTCAAAACTAATATACTTTTTTTTTTGGCCCCCCCTAACACCCCCGGCGGTGGCGCGTCCTTATAATTAGCCTAGGGCGGTTAGAACTCTTAATCAGTCGCTGGTAATTGGATTACTTTAATTCAATTACTTTCCGAAAAAGGGGAAATTTTATTTTTTTTATCAATTTTAAAGGATAATGTTCGTAATTGGGGAAATTTTTTTTTTAGAAACCAAGTAATTCAAATTAGAAAGTAATTTTACAAAAAAAGAAATTTAATTACTTAGAAATTAAAATCAATTACCTATTAAATATTTGAATTTTGTTTGTGGTGTATTTCTATTTTAGGAAACCCAAATTTTAAAAATGTTTTAATAATTGTTATTCAAATGACAAAGTTATAAATAGATTTAATGTTTTTTAAAGCATTTTTAATTTTTACTATAATTTTTTTTTTTAATAGAAAATTATGCATTAATAAAGGGGAATTAATGAATGATTTTTTTTACGTTAATAATGATCATAACAATTGCCGAAAAAATACTTAAAAGCAGTAAATATTATGATAATCTTAAAAGTAATCAAAATGTAAAAAAGTAGATATAATATTATATTTTTAGTAATATTCAAAATTGTTTAGCATCTTTGGTCAGATGTCTAGGATGATAATTCTTATTCATGATACAAAAATAAGTCTTTAAACTACTTTTTTAAAATATATTGAATTTAATTTATTTTTTTTAAAAAATGCATGTATTGGGTTCTGTCTATAAATGGTTTTATCTTTGATTTATCCTATGTAGAAAGTTTCCCCAAAGGGTTTGTGGGGCCTATATAAAAAAGGACCGTGGGTTCCCCGGGGTTTTTGGTTTTTAATCTTTGTAATCCCCCCCTTTCCCTCAAACGCTTTTCCCCCAACACCGAAACACGCAGATATTGTATTTCCCCGCACCTCTTAAAAAAAAGCGATAGTGTCACCGGACCTTATACAAATATGTAACTAGCAGATACCTCTTTTCCGATTAAAGGGGAAAAATCAAATAACATATAACTACCTATCTGATTATTAAAAAAAAAGAATACAACAATTATTTAAATTCCTTTATTTACATAGTTTTTTTAAAAATAATGAACAAGTTTTTTCATCTTTGACTTAGGTACTACGAGATAAATCGTTAAATAAGCTTTCCCCCGTCCAAACGTCCTGCTTTATTTTTTAAATTCTTTTTTCCCGGTACAGTTTATTTTGAGGGGAAGACAGGTCAACATTGCCCAAGTTGCCAAAGTTTATCTTATCCCCCTAGGTTTTTCCCAATTGGTTATCTAATTCCTTTAAGTCGACTTATCAACGGAAATACTAAAATAAAAGTTGACAAACATTTAAAAGGGGAAAATTTAAAAAAAAAATTTTAATAGTATTACCAAAATTGATTTTAAGAATAAATTTTTAAAACATAACCCATTTACATTTTGATAAGAATTTTTTGGGGGAAAAGGATGTATTTTTTGACAGGTGTCATTTTGGATATTGATGTATTGTTTTCAACAAATGCCATTTTTCACATAGTCATTTTAGCAGATAAATTTTTTAAGATGTATTTTAAAAATATTGTGGAAAAAAGTGATTTTAAATCACGGGAAACAGTTGTAATTTTTAAAATTTTATTATTGTTGAGGGGGTTTGCATTACTGACTGTTAATTAAAAAAATTCCATTTTCAAAAATATCTTTTTTAAATGAGTTTTTTTTCTTTGGGTTTTTAAATTGAAAATTTAAGGATCATCTTGAAGACGTCAATGTCTGGAATAAGGGGGAAATCATCTTCATCCTTTCTTGGACTATATTTATTGTTTGACTGAAATCTTCACTAAAAAATAAAATTTCATTATACGTATGAGCTAAAATAAAAAATCATTTTTACCGGGGAAAACTAAATTAGAAAATTAAAATAAAAAGTATTTTAATTCTAGGGGTATTTGTTGTATTTTTTCTGGATCTAAAATTTGAAAAGTGTGAATTTTAGTATGCATGTTTTTTATTTAAAAATTATTAAATTTATAAAATTTTTGCCCAAGCCGAAACAATAACACTTTTCTACAAACGTTTTAAAAAAAAAGGTCCCCTTTAAACACTAGTGCGTAATTTTTTTAAATTTTTAAAATTTTTAAAAAAATTTCCTGGGTTTATTTAATTAATAAATAAATTCAAAAAATAGTGGTATATTAGTATTGTCATGTAGAATAAAAAAAATAAAATTGACATTATAAAGGGAGTATCAAAGATTTATCAATATTTTTTTTTTAATCTTAGCCTCCCACAATTTTTAGGCAACCCATTCCCCCGAACATTTGTTTACATACGATATTTGATAAAAAAAATTTTCATCCGGTGGGCAGATGGCCCAATTGACAGGAATTTGAATACCGATACTGTTAAAGTAAAAAAAACGTTTCACATGTCCCCCCCGTTCTTAGCGATAAAGGATTTACAGTTTTAAATAAATACCGACTCTAGATGACCAAATGAATCTCAAAAAAAATTTGCTCATACCAGAGTCGATAGCTAAATTTCCCGGGGGTATTACCAAAAAAACTTGGTTGGGATTATCTCTTAAATATACATAGAGATGTGCACCTAGATGTCGACGAAATAATAATTAATGTTTTCGCAAAAAAGAAACGTAAGCTTAAATTTATAATTTAAGCATTTATCTATAGTATGTAGTATAGATAAATGCTTAAATTACAAATTAAAATTGTATATTTAAGAGAACTAGCCCCGATAATCGTTAAATTAAGCTTGAATTTAACGATTTAAGAATTTACCTACACTATATACTTTATAGATAAATAAATAAATGACAAATTCAAGCTTTCGCTTTAAGCTTCTCAGAGAAACCATATGCCTATTGGAAATAAAATAAAAAATTTGGACTTTCTCTCCAAAGCTACTACTGAGGATGTTAACTTTGTATGGGAAGTTAATTTTTTTTTATTTTTTTCGGTATATGCTTTCTTTGGGAAAGTTGCTCAGATTGATGGTTTTAACAAGTCCATGGAGTTAGAGCATAGACTTCATACCATGGTATGAAGGATTCGGTCAATTTCCCTAACACCCTGTATACTATACTATAATATTATAAAGAGTAAAAGATTTGTATTTTTGGATGTTTGTAACAAATATTGAGTATATTTGAATCAATTTCAATTTTTTTTACCGTTGGAATACTACATTTTACTGATTGTGGATAACATAAGCTATAAAAAAAAAATGTCCACTCGTGTGAAGCCGGGACATGTTGCTAGTTTTTGATAAAGTTATTTGATGAAAAATGGTGTTTAATTTAGTTTTTAATCAATGTTATCATTTGAAGATGTAAAAAAATAACAAATTAATTAATCGTTCAAAACGTAGGAAAATCCATGATTCTTCATTAATGAGTTCGTACTCCGACTCGCACTTGACCGTTTTTTGGGTGGATGTGCCCACACTCTTTTTTGAGGGCTAGATCCGCGCCTGGATGGGTAAAGGTCGTCCCTAATTCGGATCTTAGACAAATATCATGCATTAATGGATGATTTTGACTGCCGAAAAAATGGTTTAAAGATATTGTTTAATTAATAATAGTTTTTAAATATATCAATGTAATTTTTGCTTAAATTTAAGGCAGAAAATTATCTTTGTTTTTACTTCGAAATGCACATGAATTTTTAAAAATATACTTAGTTTTATTATTTGTTTAAAAGTAAACCTTAATTACTTCGCTGATTTAGTTCCTTCTTCGCCCCATAAAAATTGTTTTTCGGGGTTTAGTTAATGGTTTCTCTTCTTTATTATCTAAAAACAAATGGGTTGGTTTCACTTTAAAAAAAACGCTAGAATTTGGGTTCGCCAGAGTATTGCTGTTAGATCTACGGCCTTGTTTTGGGAACGACTAAAAAAAATATTACATAGATAATATATTATCTATTGATATTTTCATAAATAATTCAACGATATACAGGGGGATTCATGAGGAAAAGTCAATATCGGTTTCGTAGACAGGGTCCAAAAAAAAAACATAAAGGGTATACAAATATTCTGCAAGGTCTTCGTTTTCGAAATAAAGGGTGTTAAGTTTTTATTTAATTTTTCTATTTTTTAAATAAATATTATAAAACCTAGCTTATGTTTTCTAATCATTATTTTAAAAACAATAATTTTATTGAAAAATTAAAATACATATTGTTTAATTATACGTTTAATTTTGTTTTTTAATTTTACTAATAAAATCAGATGCGTCGTAATTTTTTTAAATTCAGATATTCGAAAACGAGTTTTTATCAACTTTATCGGGTATACCTTTTGCGTAAAAATGACAAAAAAAATTATTTAATTTACTTAAAAATGTTATACAGGGCCGTGCTAAATAGTTAATTGTTTAAAATAATAAAAGACGTGTAGGTGGGCACCTACAAGTAAGAGCGTACTAAAATTAGGTTCGAACGTCATACCAAAAACCCGAAAAAAAAATTTTTTTCTCCAATATATAGGTGATTCACGTTGAGTGCCTATTAAAAGTTCTGGAGAACCAAAAACGAACTTAAATTTGGCACACGGTCATAAGAGGTTTGCCACATTTCTAAAATATTTTGGAAAAGCCGCGTTGAATCTAACCAAAACCAATGGCAACATTGTAATTTTAAATAGAATAATTTTCTTTTTTTTTTGCATATTCAGATTCTAAGCACAAAATTCTAAGTAATTTTGTTTATATTATTCTCTATCTGAGATTTTACTGTTTTTGAGAAAATAATTAATTACTATTTTTTAAGAAACATCACCACGTCAAAAAGGTTTAATATTTACGTGCCTAATCGAGCTGATACTAGAAATTTTTTTGATGTTAAGGCAATGTATATATTTAAAAGATCTACATGCCATTATACCAATATTTCTTATAGGTGTCCTAAAAAAATTGCATTTTAATGATATTAAATAATGATTAAAACTCAATTTTTTAAATACAACATATACTGTATTTTATCCCATTTTTTGAATAGACCAATAATTTACCTACTAAATACCATACATGTTTCATACCCACCTGCCACCGTTTTTTAAATACAAGGTATCAATGTACAAATATTTGTCAAGAAAAAAGTTAAAGTTACCATATGTAATGTAAATACGTATCCCTGTTAGATCCTGTAATGTAAGGTTCTTCTTAAATGTAGAAATATGTTAAATATTTAAAAAAATAATAACTATCCATAATTTGTTTAGTCAAATATTAAATAAAATAGGTTTTTTATACTAGGAAAAAATAAATAAAAAGGTATATTGATTAATTATTTTTCCAAAAACAAATTTAATTTCTAATTAATGCTCTATTGTTAGTATCTGTATATTAAACTTTTTTCTTTATTATAAATTTGTAAGTTAGCTTATAAAATATATAATCTTATTATAGATTGTTTAAAGTCATTTTTAATTATACTTATCCTTTCATTATAAATTTCCGATTAAATCATAACTGTGCAATTTGTACCCACCCAACCGGTTATTCACTTTTCGTAACTAATTAGTTTAATGTCAACAGTTAAACGTTTTAAACTGTTTATTTATTATGAGATAAGTCACTTTTGATGTTAATAAGTTTACAACAAAATAAATATTTTCCTTAAAAATAATGTAGGTATATCTTGAGTTTATCTTTATTTGTGCATTGTTAACAGTAAGATTTTGCACCTTAATACAGGTAAGGTCAAAAGACTTTAAAACAATAGATCTTTTTTCCTATTAGGAAAAGTTTTTAAAATTAATGTGCATATTAAATAACCGTAAAAAAAGTGATTTAAAATATCGAGGTTGGTAGATGAAATATTAAACATTACTCAAACAACTGTTAAGAATTTAGTTTTAAGCTTATTTATTAAATTTTAAAGAAAAATATAAATATTTAAGAATATAATTTTTGCGAAGTGGTAATTGTTCTATTAATAACATTTTTTCGTGTTATTTATAAAAAATTATATTAGTATTAATATGATTGATTATTGATAAAAGAAATACATTTACTTTTTATCATTAATAAAAAACTGTAGACGTGATGCTGTATTTGCTGTAATGCCTCTGTACCTAAAAACAAATACTTGATAGCGACACTTTTATATGGCTTATAATAAAAGGTTAATTAACATATTTTTATCAATAATCCTGATTGAAATAAAAACAGAGTATATAACCTTAATGCAAAAAAAATTTAAAATAAAAGGTATTTTTATTTTTCAATTTTAATAAGTTGACGATACTTTTATTGTATGGACAAGTAATGACGAAGAACTTGAAGGTTTCTTAAAACATCTATTAAATTGTATCCGACCTTGTACTGTTCACAATGGAGAAGGAGCAAAATCTTCGGCCTTACCTTTCCTCGATTTTTCAGTTCAGTCAAACGAAATAATGGACATGTACAAACCTCGGTATACAGAAAACCTACCCACACTGGACAATATTTACACCAAAATTCTAATCATTCTAACGAAACCAAAGAGGGGGTTATACGTACTCTATACAATCGAGCAGTGACCTTATGCAACAGTAGGGAATCCCTGCAAGAGGAAATAGGTAACATAACTAGGGATCTTAAGCAGAACGGATACAGTGAGAGACTAGTAAACGAAACAATCAAAAAAATATCAAAATAAGACAAGAAACTCTAACTTGAACGAGACTCTACGTGACCAAATATTCATGACAATTCCATACATTAAAGGAACTGGAAAAAGATCCGCAGAACGCGAATAAGTACAATATTAAAACGGCATTTAAATCCTAAATTACTCTAAGTATTCTCACTCAAAACGAGTAGACCAGACAATAATGTTTCAAACAATGACTGTATCTACCAAATTCTATGATTGTAGTAGAGGTATACATTGGGGAAACAAAGAGACCTCTCAAAGGAAGTAAGAGTTAAAGAACACAAAAACATACGGAACGAGGGAAACGTCATGAAGTCAGGTATTGCCGAACACGCTTGGTCAAAACAACACCGCATACAATGGTCGGAAGCAAAAACCATTCATAAAGAAACCACTGGAAGAAAAGAAAATTTAAGGAAGCTGCAATTATTGTAAACAACAACCAAAAATGTATT
The DNA here is from genome assembly GCA_019359885.1 of Listronotus oregonensis. Classification (NCBI taxonomy): domain Eukaryota; kingdom Metazoa; phylum Arthropoda; class Insecta; order Coleoptera; family Curculionidae; genus Listronotus; species Listronotus oregonensis. The sequence goes on from JAHBCN010004028.1 coordinate 36,501, forward strand.
TAGCAAAACCTAGTGTAGAAATTCCGAATATCTGGCCGCCGTTGCCGAACCGTGAAAAGTCGGTCAAGCTTCAGTGACCATGGGATAGTATATAAGTCGTAGTTTTTAGGAATAGCTTTTAGTTATCACTTGAAAAACGGTTGAGATACATCACTAACCGAAACGTTGTGTAACAGTTAACAAATAAAGACAATGGAAGTCCAGATGTTTATGAAACCATTACATTGTCTAACACTTTTAAAAGAAAATTTCCTTCTTCTTGCAATCAATTACAATTAGGGGCCATACTTTCAAAAAAGTTTTTGGGAGAAAAGTGGTTCGTTTTCTTTCTCGTGGGCCTTCTTTGAAATTCAATTTTTCATGAGTGCTATTAGCCCCTTTTTGAAATTCCAAATTAAATTATCATACGGATAAATTCGAATTTAAATAAAGCTTTACATTTGATACATTAAATGATAAAATAAAAATTTTTTTTTGTTAATTTATCCTTTCGGGCTGTTTGAAAACCAAAATTATCCATCTGGGTCTTTCCACCTGCACCGAAGTTTTTATATTCCAGGTAAGTTGTTTTCTAGTTGGAACTGATGGATTTTTGGAATTCCCAGCTTCTAAAACCGATACCCAATTCGGTTCCATTTTCAAAAAGTTTTAAAAGCTCTACCCGTTCAACATCAGATACTGTAATAGTGGTACCCTAAACAATCTTATCAATAGTAACTACTACATTTTCTGCATCACGTATTAATAATAGCATTAATGTCAGGGGCTTCTTCTAACCCAATTCGTGCTTAACAATGAGTATTTTTTGAAAGTCTTCAGCAAACCCCAGGGGGGTTCTTAGCGGCACACAAACATTAAAACTTCCAGGGGGGTGGTTCAACTATATTTTAAATTCATATCAATACTCCAACCACTTTTTTATATTTATTTAATTCGTTAGCATTGAAGAAATATATCCTTTCATGGTTGCTGCTTTTCCCAGATATCTAATCGAGTCAAAAAACTTTCCACCAATTTCAAGACGAATTTCTTCAAAGAGGTGACCGAAAAAGTTGTTTACAAGTTTCGCTGTGTTTGAAACGATCCATCAACTCCTTTAAAAGTCTTCCTTCTAGATAATATGGTCCCCAAAAAGGGCAGATGTATATATCGGTTTGCTGTACAGGTATTCGAATTTCGTCATTATTTTAAAAGGAGTGTACGGCAAATGACTATGTTTTCAATTTTTGTTTGAGTTATCAAAGTTTAAGGGTCCGTCATTTTAAAAAACTCATTTTGAGAAATTTTTACAATTAGCCTAGGACAAGAAACTTTTTATTAGGCTGTTAGGCTCTTTTTAGTTTTTAACAAAATTTTTCAAAATCAGCAATTTTTTGGGAGTTTATTTTTTAACCATAATACGTTCCGCCTTTTACAGCAGTTTGTAATATACTGATAAACCCGACACAAAACGTTTGTATGATTTTCTTTTAAAAGCATTCTTACAGTAATAATTTCTCCTCTAAAATCAACCAATTCCCGTCTTGATCGACCCGTTTCAATGTTGTCTATAACTCTTGTAGATACCGGCATATAAATCACATTTCGAGGAATTTCTATTATTTTAAAACCGGCCGGTACTGATGGTGAAAATTCATGTATTGTATGAACAACTTTTTTTGTGATAAGCCCTGTAACAATATTACACTCGATTTTAACATTAATTTTTAAAATATTTACAGGTTTGAGATAATGTTTAATATTGGGCTGTAGCAAAATATTATGAAATCCTTTAAAACTTTCCCAAAAAGATTTTCTAGTAAAGTCACCGTATGAGAACATTCAAGCTCACACTTGAGCGTATTTCATTTCCCTTTTTGACTTAGGGGACAATTAAATTTCTTGTGCTTTTTTTTATCCGTTGCTTGCTGTAGATAATCATTTATTGCAGTTATTTCAAAATCCAGTGGGATTTCAAGTAATATCACCAAATAAAATTATTATTGGTTTTATCATATTGAATAAACTTTAAAAATTTCAAACTAATTAAACAAGTTCATATGGCTAGTTTCATCTCTCAGATCAAGAGGGGAGTATAATTAGCTTTTAAAATTGAACTTTACACCCAAAAAAAAGGTATGCATGAAGGGGTCAGTTAAGACTGAAGATTATATTCTATTTATATGTATTTATAAGGTCATAAAGCCTAGACCACCCTTGTAAGCCCTAAATATAAACCGTTTCCAGTTTTCCCAAGAGCTTTGATTCCATTGTTTCTTATGTCGCTGAGACTCCTTCAACTTGCGCATTCCTAGCATTGTTCACTGCATTTATTATCCCCGCAGTTTCTCCCTAAGAGCGCCATGGCTTAAAAAAAGCAAAAAGTGGTACTAAAAATGGGTAGGAAACCTCCGATTTTGAGAGGGCACAATGCCTGTAGGATGAACTTTTTCCACACCAGTAAATGCTTTTAAAGCTACCCTTTAGAGCCGATGTGAGATCCTCTGGTTTTTTAGCATACAGTCATCCTCGTTTTTTGAAAAAGGGAGCCCTGGGAAACTTTGCCTCTTCATAATCTTCTTTATTGATTTCTTTTTTTAAAATTGCATGTCTGCACAGTACAAACTCTTTAGTAATACTAACTGCTATATAAGAATATTTACTAATATAAGGGCAGCTCTTATACTCAGTCATTGTACATCAACCAGTCATTACGATAACAAGCATCTAGAGGTTTCTTGAAGAAAAGGGATCCTTGGCTAATAAAAAAAAAAATTTTAGAAAAACAGGGCTGTTATTTAAAAAACAGGGTTTTTATTTGAAATACAGGTTTTTATTTTAAAAACAGTGTTTTTATTTAAAATACAGGGCCGTTATTTGAAAATACAGGGTGTTATTTGAAAAAACAGGGCTGTTATTTAAAATACAGGCTGTTATTTGAAAAAGGGCTGGTATTTAAAATACAGGGCTGTTATTTAAATACAGGGTTGTTATTTAAAATACAGGGCTGTTATTTGAAAATACAGGGCTGTTATTTAAATAATATATTTGAAAATACAGGGCTGTTATTTAAAAAACAGGTATTTGGGGAGAGGGACTGTTGTTGGAAGAAAGGGGCTGTTGCTTGGGAAGAAATTAACACTTGTACCTTAATATTTTAAAGAAGGTTCTGTAGCCATGATTGAAACAAGCTTTGATAAGGATGTTAAACGCTAGAATAATTGAAGCTTCCAATAGTATTCGTAAAAATATTTGGATTTAAAGAGGAATTGGGTGAGTAAGCTGAGGTGCAATTGAAGAATATCAGAACTCCAGTGATCAGCGACCAGAAAAGAAGCGGAGTTTGCAAGCAGATCCAAACATTCTTCAATTCTTGACGAACATTCGCGCAATGTAAAAAGACTATATGATTCTCTTAAAGCTGGCCGTTATGAAAATGCTGTTACATTGGGAATACTGTAAGACCTTTGGCAAAACTAATATCCGAGTCGATGCAGTATGGTAAACAATCTACACCATTTACACCCAAGTCTGTAAAAGACGACAAAGTGAACAATTTTCTTCGACAGTAATAAAACCACGATTTCCACTTAATTTTACTGACCCTGTTCAAAAACATGACGAGCTAGCTGCTCAAGAAGAGGAAGAATATACGATAATTCAATTAATGTCGAGACACGAGAAGATATAGTTCACCAATGGCTCGGGATATGAACGATGGCGAGGAAGTTGATTTAAACAGAACTATGTATGAACATAACCCTCAAGAAAGTTCACTTTGACGACGAGTTCCAGAGTCATCCTCAATATACCTGTTCAAATGGATAGTATTACGGAAGAATCCTTAGGGAATATCAGATCAGTGCGATCCGCTACCGAGAAAATATGTGAAAGGATTTATAACTGATACGGAAAACGAGTACGACCGCACATATTTAAAACATGATTTAGCCACCGATCATCTAACTTTGGGGATTCTCGGCTTGAATTTAACGGACCGGATATTTATATTAAAGGAGAAAAAATTTACGGAACTCCGGACTATATGAACTTTTATTTAAGACCAATCCATTAAAAACAAATGACGCATGGATGAGCAGCATTCAAAAAATTATTTTGCTAACAATGCAAACAAGAGAAATTTCGATGAAAGGAACAACCTGCTGGAAATAGAGGTGTCAAAATATGCTAACAATTAAACCATTACTTGAACGTATAAAAGAGGAAAATGCAAGAAAGCAGAGAACTGATAAGCAATTACGAATTACACGTCACAACAGCTTCAGGGTTATGGCTTACCAATCGATAGTCGTCTGTTTCTTACCTTGATTCTAAAACATTTTCCAATAATAAAATTGACTACGTTTACTGGGATGATCCAAATGAGCTTGTGGATAGATTAAAATTGTTAATGACAAGTAACGTAGCTGGCAATAACTCTGAAAAAGATTATAAGTATTCTTGAAGAGTTAAGAGAAGCGATATCATTGAATAAACTGATTAGACATAAGATGCAGTATCATTAACACGATGACTCTCGACAAATCGGACGCAATTAACACATCCTATCAACTAGCAAAAAAGCTTAAAGAGAAAATGATTTGAAAGATATCTTTGAAAAGACTTTGTATGGTTACATGAAATATAATGTTGACTTGTGAAAAGGGTGCATCAAAGTATCTTTTTATAAATGGTTTAAAATTTGACTATTATATGTTTCCTATTAAGATTGAATAATTGAATATGTTAACATTGACTCACCTGTAAAACTTTTATTAACAAAAAGAATATAAAGTACCAAGCGATTTACTCAGCAAGAGTTAAAATTTGATGATAAAATTACGTTTTTAATATAAACTTAAATCACATATTTAAAATATCTGAGTTTGTAATTAAACATCCTATTTCATAGGTGGCATATAGATACATCTTGTAATTTTAGGTTAAGTATAAGTTAGTAGAACGTAGTATTGTAATTATAAGTTAGTAGCAAATTAAATGTAGCCTATTTTGATTCACCCTGTATATGTGGTTTAAATAAATTAATTTAATATATACAATGTGTTTTATTATTTAATATTCAAAAATTGTAAGATTAATAAAATAATAAGGCTCTTCACCCCGCGCCTAAGCCCCAGGTCTACACCCTGGGCCCGGTGTTTAGCGCAGGGGGGCCCATCCCCACATGTTAGGTTAGACATTTGACAAGTGACATTTGATCACCGCCATTATTTTAATGTCTGCGTAAGACCCTAAGATACATCTCATCCACGTATGCAGGTTCTAAGTCACGTGGTTCGCGAAATATGACAGTTGACAGGTGGCATTTGACAGCTGACAGGCGCCATTATTTTAATACCTGTGTAAGTCGCTAAAATAAACATATTAGACCTACGTGTAAGCCTAATGTTAAAGCATGAAGCCCACAATGATCAATTTACTATGGGGTTACCGTCCTAATCGCTAATTGATGAATTTCGACGATTTTTAAACAGCTGTAGCGCCTTTATGGTTAAAGATGGCGTCATGCGGTTTTCGCTATTCGATAGGTACGACGTTTCGCTAATTTTAAAAAATTTAAACCGCGCGTCTTAGACTCATCATCAGGGTCAAATAACGATTTTAGCCGATAGCGCCCGAACGGCATAACCTAAAATTTCCGAGTTTGCTCAACTCAATATTAGGTCTTAGCACAAGTATCCTACGCGTAACGGCCGTTTTCCAAGTCACGTGGTTTTTGACATATGACAGGTGACAGGTGACAGATGACATTTGACAGGTGACATTTGACATTTGACAGATAGTATTGGCCACGCCCTAAATAACGCGTCACACAAGATTCCTAAATATTTAATTACGTCAGAGATTTTAAGATAATAAGCTCCACCGGTGGACGGTGGTTGGTGAACGAATCATCTACCTCTACTTAGCACCCAATTTATCATTTAAACAAAAAACCGCAAATATTGCATGTACTGAAACCGATAAAATAAGCGTACAATATCAAACGTATCACACGTGCGCGTCATAGTAAAATAACAAGGTCGCAACTAAAAATTGTTTATAAGTAAATAAATTTGAGGGGCCACACAACATATTTGATACATAAGCCCTAGTGAGTTAATTAAACTAATATTAAAATTGTTTTCAAATCCCACGCGGTATAATTAGAATAAGTGATATTGAAAAGCAATAATAATTTGCCTTTAAACAGCTGCTATTAAATGAGGATAATATTATATCACTTATATGAATCAACAATATTATAAAACAACTAAAAATAAATTAAAACAACTTCGTTATTTTATACAAGCGGTCTAGTTGCTATGCATAAAAGATATACCAATAGGAAGAACGGGTTTCATAAATGATTAATAACACATATTTTACCGCAGAAATAAATTATCAATTTTCATATCTGCATCCTGAGTTTAAAAATTCTAGTTTATTAACAAAAAAATATATATTTAAAAAAACCAACGCCCATTAATTATTTAATTCATATATCAAAAAAAAATGGCTTTAAAAATTCTGCCAAACGAACATGCTTAAATAGCAATGCATACAAGTATTGGGTAATATATAAATCGCGTGTATAGCGGTAAATAAAAAACGAGGTGACTCAAGCATACACATAGCGCTCGCCTAATATCTTAAAAAATAAGGTTGTTACCCCTAGAAATTTTATATTAAATATGATTCTTAAGCCATAATGTGGTTTTAATAAAATATCCCTATTGTTTTCAGCAACAGCCTCACTACCCCTTATCCCCCAAATAACGGGACTGTATTTCCAAAAACGGCACTGTATTTCCAAATAACGGCACCGTTTTTGAAATAACGGCACCGTTTTTCTAATAACGGCACTGTATTTCCAAATAACAGCACCGTTTTTTAAATAACGGCACCGTTTTTCTAATAACGGCACTGTATTTTCAAATAACGGCACCGTTTTTCGAAAAACGTCACTATATTTTCAAATAACGGCACTGTATTTTCAAATAACGGCATGTATTTTCAAATAACGGCACCGTTTTTACAATAACGGCACCGTTTTTCGAAAAACGGCACTGTATTTTCAAATAACGGCACTGTTTTTCCAAATACAGGGCTGTTATTTCCAAATAACGGCACTGTATTTTCAAATAACGGCACCGTTTTTACAATAACGGCACTGTATTTTCAAATAACGGCACTGTATTTTCAAATAACGGCACTGTATTTTCAAGTAACAGCACTGTATTTATTTTTCTAGGCGGTTTGTTAACAACTATCTACAGTTGTATATATTTTATGAAAAATATGTATGAATGCTAAATTTAAAGACCAAAGAAATTAAGAACAAACCGTTTCTAATAACCGATTATTTACACTTTTTACCAAAAGATTTTAAAAACGTAACGGCTATTTACGAGAAACCTAATGGTGAAATTGTTTTAATTGCCGACGATATATTGTACTTTTTCAAATATGACTCCTTTGAGTTGATAAAGAAAGACTATACAACGGCTATTAGTACGGCTGATATCAATATACAAGGCATTGTTAATACAAATAAGGGGAAAACCTATTTATTTATAGGCGAAAATATGGTTTGGACCTTAAATGAATGTACATTTAGGCCTCAGGAAACACATATTATATCTGAATTATTTTTAGGAATTCCCTCCAAAATTGACAGTGTATTTAGATATACAAATGGCCGAATCTATTTTATACAAAATGGAATGTATTTTGAATACAATGAATTTACAGATTCTTTAGAACGTACAGGAAAAATAGATCTTAATTTCTTTGGCATCTCTTGTCCTAATTTAAGTATCTTAGAACAGCTAAAAATATTATTAAATGACGTTGTAAATAATAAATTTAAAATTATTAAATAAAAACTTATCTACGTCATCCACCCAGGGTATATACCGGAAGGGTAAGTGCTTTTTTTATTAATTCACACAATTAATTTATACTTACCTTGGACGCTGTATTGGCTTTGAAATGTGACTCTGTATTTACCTGATAAAAATAAAATTTTGATTAGTTAAAAATTAAACATCTACAACCTATTTAAGCGCTTAAAGTTGCGATCAGATTAAATGAATCGGTTTCAGTACATGCAATATTTGCGGTTTTTTGTTTAAATGATAAATTGGGGTGCTAAGTATATATTTTACAACAATTTATGCGGGTAGCAACACTCATTTTGAAAATATTGCCCGAGCGCCAAAAGTTAGTGCATAAGACAAATTCATTTTTATCTGATTGCTTATTAGACGGACTTAAATAGTAAATATATCAGATTCTGTACATACAATATTTACATCTCTTTGTTTAAATGATACATTGGGGCGTTAAGTATATATTTTACTATAATTTATGTTGGTAGCAACCTAATTTTTGAAATATTGCCCGGCGCTTTGTAATATTCAACATGTGTTTTTGATGCAATTTGCGATTTTTTATTAATTATAACATAAAAGTTAGACTTAAAAATTAAATAGGGCGGTTTCTGTCAATGCAAAATTTATGATTTTTTTGACTAATGGTACATTAGGGCCTAAGGAATATATTTAAATATAATTTATAGGGGTAGCCAGTCAATTTTTATTTACCGCAGATTGCTTTGCTAGAAGTGTGGGATTTTTAATTGACGCGATTATTTAACCTGGCGCTTATTAAACAATGTTTAACAATTGACCTTGATAATTTTCCTTTACTACGCCTCCCTCGCGTGGTGATGACGTAATCCACCTGATACTATACATCTCTTTCACAACAATATCTAATATTCTCCCTGCGGGGGTATCCACCCATTTTATTTTTTAGATATATATATAATTGTAATATTCAACATGTGTGTTTTTGATGTAATTTGCGATTTTTTATTAATTATAACATAAAAGTTAGACTTAAAAATTAAATTGGGCGGTTTCTGTCAATGTGATTTTTATGATTTTTTGGTTAATGGTACATTAGGGCCTAAGGAATATATTTAAATATAATTTATAGGGGTAGCGAGTCAATTTTTAAAATATTAGCCGGGCTCTTAGTTTACGTGAACCAATTATTTATTTTTATTTACCACAGATTGCTTTGCTAGAAGCGTGGGATTTTTAATTTACGCGATTATTTAACCTGGCGCTTATTAGACAAATATATATGTTTATGGAATTTTAAAACCCGAATGATAATATGAAAATTGATAATCTTTTTCTGCTGTATGATGTTTTTAGTATTCATTTAGCATATAAAACCACTATTTCCCCTTGACGACCGCCTGTTGTCGCTTTACTTTATTTATGAAAATTTGCGTTGTTGCCGGTTCGCTATATGATGTTCACTTAATACCCACGGCTTAAAAACAAATTATTACCCTTTGGACTTTTTCAAATTATACTGCACGGAGTGATATAATATTTGAAAAAAATTTTAATTTCAATGATTATGTAACTATCCCCATAATATGTGTTATACACCCTAGTTTTGATATTATTTACTGGTGAACCATAAATTGTTTAACAATTGACCATGATAATCTGACAGCCGCCATTTTTTAACACATGCACAGTGCTCTAAAATAGTAGTAGCCTAAGATTCCTAATTATTTATTTATCTCTCTTCTACTATACGCAATTTAACCAATACTATTTAATATGCCCTGGTGGCCGCAGGTTTTAAGGCGTTGTGATCAGGACGAGGCGCTAGGTGGTTCGAATCCTGCTAGGTTATTATTTATTTATTTATTTAATTATTTACGTCATTTCTACTATACATCTCGTTCACGACAATATCAATATTCTGCCGTGGTGCAATGGTAGCACAGTGGACTTTCAAGCAATAGGACGGCGGTTCGAATCCTGCTAGGTTATTTATTTGAAGATTTTATTTATTTAATTATTTTTAAACTGACCCTGCTGACCATGATGACGTCAGATGTAAAATGACCCTGGTGATGTTAGGTGGCTACTAATGGCTTTACAAAAACTACCCCTATTTAAAATCATCCTCTATTTTGAGTAGGGGTTGAAAATGGCGATAAAATTGTGTTTTAGGGGCTTAAATTTCTCCCATAAGAAATACATGGGAAAAACTACCCTTATGATGTTAGAAACGGTATAGCATATCTACTAAAAGACATTAGGAAAATTCACCCCATTAAACATATCGATATCGACTTTTATCTTAATATTACCGTATAATGACTAATTAGTATTTCATATTGATCTTATTTTTATTGTTTCCTTTATGTTAGATGGACATGGGAAAACTGAGAAAATTGTGGAACTTTGACTTGCTTTGTTTTCTATAAGTTTAACCGCGATAAAATAATGACAGAGTAAAAATAGTTATGGTGCAGCCCCTTATATAACAATTCGGTTATAATAATAATAATAAATTTTAAAATTTAGGATAGAAACTTAACGAGCAAGGATTGAAACACGAGGCATAAGCCAAATTTAATGTATAAGTATAGTTACATAATATGTTTTAAATTATATTGCTATTATACCCTTAGCAATCAAGGTAAATGTTTTACAATTAATGGAATACTTCTTCTGGAGCTAAGCGCCGTGAGCGAAGATTCCTATAAAACTGATGCTTTTTTAGTTCTTTTTGAATTTATTTCTGCATGGGATAAAGGGCTGAGAAAGGCATCAGAACTGACAGAAAACGGTTATGCGCAAAACCAGTAGCAGTTCTAGATTAAACCACCATTGATTGTGGCTTTTTTACATGTGAAATTTTGATTAAATAGGGAGGAATTAAATAATTAACGGACACACGATAACTGATTACAATTTCATTTTTTCTTATCATTAGTTATAAAACTAGTGAATATCTTAATACATCACACAGTCTGCTAATTTGTGAAAGACGATGTAACAAGAGGTTACATTATATATCTGGCAGATAGTGATGTATATTTATCATTATCTTATAAAGAAATATTTTACAATAAGTAAAATGTTTAATTTCTTTACCTATATTTTACGTCAAGTAAAATATTTATTACCGCTATCTGTATTTTACAATTGTTAAAATATGGAAGAGTTATTATCGCATGTATCTTTAAAAAGAGGACAAAATTCATAGTCAATGTTTATTTAATTATCGCATGACAATTAAACACTTTAGTAATTTTTGCGGTAGAGTATTTGTTTTTTTGGGTTTTTGTGTTTAAAAGGAAGAAAAAATTTTTATTTTTGTAAATAATTTCCAAAAAGAAAATTTTTTTTCGTGGGTTGCCGGAGTGTAACGAAATATAAGAAATATATTTCGTTAGAGGTTTTTCTTGTAATACTTACTACTAATTATTAATTAAATAAGTTGAGATATTTATAAAATATTTTGGTGCATGCGCCGGTGAAAATATTTAGGAAGAAATATAATACGAAGTTCAGCCGCTAGACACCACATATAAGCATATGGTGGGGGATATGATAGCTTACTTGGCTACTAATAAATAATAAAGGGATCATCTCGTTCCTGCTTCCCAACTTGGTAAGTTGTCTGATTTTTGCTATTACTATTTGATACTCATTTATAAAACTTATTTCGTTTTATGTAAATGTTACTTGATTTTAGATTATTCTAAATTATTATGAATTACAAACTGTGATTCCAGGGTTTGTATTATGTTTTTGGAATACCTTTGAAATAAAATAACCTCAAAACACGTTTTAACAGCTTAACCTTTCTGGGTAAATTCTCGTTTAATCCAAATCATCGTGCTACTTTTTAACAATTTTATAATTAGAAAAGAACAAACAAACTTCAATCTATCTATCACAATAAATATTTTTGGGAACTGATCTAAATTTTATGAAAATTTACCAATTTCGTCAAAGATAAACTCACTAGAATATTGCAAAGAATATCACACGAATCATCTATTTAAGAATCAGTTTCTGCCGATCAATTATGATTTTAGGAAAGGAGTAAATTAGAGAAATCTAACCAAAGAGAGACCAGATAAACGAAACAACGAGTCCTGGACGAAGGTTAATTTTGTAGCAGTTTTGAGGAGACATGCTCTAGTGCATCAACAAGTTAAGTACAGTATGGTACCCACTAAGCAAAAAATCATCGTAATTACGTTACATTTATGTTTCCTTGTTCCTTTGTTACGTTTATCATCTTGAAACAATAACAGCGCCTTGAACCTAATAGTTTCGTTATATTTCCTTCAACTTAACAAAATCGTTGTTACGTTAAAAATACAACGTTTTTGTTTGAAACTTACACGGCCCCGTTAAAGTATTTTGCATGGGTTGGGCCTAACACTATTCTGAAACATCCACGTTATATAACTTACGTTGTAAAGAGGTTTTTCTAAGGATTTAAATAGGTGGTTCTGTTATGTTGATTATACAGGTGTCCCAGAATATGTGGGCAATCTCTCAGAATCTAATAGAAAATCTAAAAATATTATGACAAGTTCCCATAAACTTTTTTCTACGAGCCTTCTCTACGGAGATACAGGTACATAACGGACGACCGTGGAAATCGTTTTTTTTTAATAACTTTTAAAATACAAAGCGTAATTTAATGTTTTCTTAATATGACGGTTACTAGATAAGTTTTTTTTAAATAAACCCATTAAATTATATTTGGCTTATTTAGTTTGCCAGGGACGGACTAGCTTTGGCACAACAATAGCAATTTTTTAACACCCTGTATGATAAAGGCTCAACAATATTATTTTTGGATAGATTTAACCTTAAACTAAAAAAAGGTATTCTTGATTAACATCAATAAAATCAACTGTTTACTAGAAATAAAATATTATGGTTGGTCATTTTTTTACATTATACAGGGTGTTTTTTAATTGTCCGTCAATATTTAAAGAGGCACTTTTTGGGTCCATTTTAAGAAGAAAACTTCATATAAACGTAAGTACTAAACCTCTTAACTTTTGAGATACAGGACAGTAAATTTTTTAAAAATATATAATTTATTATTAATATCTGTAATACCACTTTAGATATTTTAATGAAATTTGGCTTACATGTACTATGTATCAAGCAGCATTTTTTAGTGTACCAAATTTTTTTTATTTGCCAAAATAGGCCGGTCAAATTCTGTACGAACGCCACTGGTGGAAATAAAAAAATGTGGTACCAAAATCTTCTTGATGCATAGTACATTTATGCCAAATTTCATTAAAACAAAATGTACCAAAAACTGCTTCTCTAAATACTGACGTACAATTAGAAAACACCTTTATAATGTACACAAATTTAAACTACCATGATATTTTATTTCTCGTAAACAGTTGATTTTATCGATGTCAATCAAATACCTTTTTTTAGATTAAGGTTAAAGCTACCCAAAAATAATATTGTTGAGCCTTTATTATACAGGGTGTTAAAAATGCTATTATTGTGTCAGAGCTAGTCCGTCCCTGGCAAACAAATAAGCCAAATTTGATTTACTGGGTTCATTTTAAGAAGATTTATCTAGTAACCATCATATTAAAAATAATAATTTACGCCTAGTATTTTAAAAGTTATTTAAACAAAAACGATTTCAGGGCGTCCGTTATGTACCCTGTATCTCCGTAGTGGAGAGTCCTAGGAAAAAAATTAATGGGAACTTGTCATAATATTTTAGGTTTTCTATTAGATTCCGAAAGATTGCCCACATATTCTGGGACACCCTGTATAACATTAAAAGATCTTTTGGATCCCTTATGTGTGGTGTATAGTAACCTCAAAAATTAATTAATTAACAATATTAAAAAATTGTTTACCCTAAAGTTTTAGCATTTTCGAGTATAAAAGTAAATTTTGCGTCCACTCTGCTATTAAAGATGCCACTGAAAAAATAAAAAAATGTTGTGATAAATCGCCTGTTATTTTTGATAATCATTTTTTCGTCCACCCTGAAATAGTACAATAGATAAAACCAGTGAAAAGTAACTATCCCTAATAAAAAAAACTAATATAAACTATAGGGAAAAATTTTATTCATAAAAATATCTGATGTCTACAACTCTCCTTTCATATTTCCCAAATTTTTGTACAGACTATTTAATATGGAAAGCTTATTTTCTAAATCCACACAAAGTGTAACAGTTAATATATTATATAAAAATGTTCATGTGATAATGTTTATCTTTCTTAATTTACTTTTATAAAAAAGTCTTACACATTTCGTGATGTGTAAATATGAGTAATATTAAAAAAAATAAAAAGGTCTTAAGTTAGGTATAAAAATTGCCTACATAATTTAAAAATTGCTTATTAAAAAACAACTGTATGTACTAATATCCATTTCTGTTCTATTTTTTCCTCCTAGTTCACCTGGAAAAAAAAACTTTGTAAAATATTTGCCCCAAAACTTTTGGTTACTGACATAATTGCTTCATTAATAAAAAGATAATTTTATATCACAAGTTTGGCAAAAAAAAAACTGTATTTGAATAGTATCATAGATGCTTTATTTCACTATTATAAAGGATAATACCTTGTGTTGGCTTTAAAGCCTACAATTTTTTAAATATATAGTCAAATTTTCTCTTATATTAGCTACTCGATTAGCCATCACTAAATGGTAAATACTGATAGACCACCCAATTTTAAAAAACATTTAGACATTTGTACTATATAATTATTTTGCTTCTATTTGATAAACAATCCAATTAAAAATTCAATTTATCCCTTAAAAAAACTTTTACTTACAGTTATACTTGTTACGTTACTTGCTTCTTCTTTTTCCCCTAAGGAGCCGTCTTGATTAGCTTGAGCATGTTACACCTATGCCTCTCTTTTTAACTGCCAATCCACTTTCTGAATAGTTGTCATATAAAAACATAATGTGCTGCATCTACAATTTATTTAAAATTAATTTTCTAATAATTTTATTATTATTATTATAACTATTATTTATGTGTCAAATGTCTAATATCAGGGGCTCTAAAAGTACAAAAAAATACTTCACAGTGAATCCTTTAAGTTACAACTTTGATCAAATTTATTCAACCGAAGTATTTCATTTATTTAAAATACTCAATTTTGCTATATAAGTCCCCTAAAAGTTTTTTTGACCGATCGGAAAATAGAAAAAGAAAGTACCTTTTTCGGGCTACTTTGCAAATCCATGAAATGAAAAATAACCTGCTATTTGGAGCATGGCCGTTTTTGCATGGTTGTTACTGAAACGAACTTCAGTGGTTTTTATCTTTGGACAGTCCACGAAGGCTTAGCCTAACTACTACCGTACTGTGGGTGTCTTAAATTATTCTTATTGTTATAATAATATCAAATCCATGTCAAGCGGATAAATAGACCTGTTGTCGATCATTAAAATATTATTATTGTTTTTAATAACTTCGGTTGAAAAAAACATTGTCATTACATGATCGAAAAACAAGTGTTTTGCAGGTCTGGCCAAGCTTCAAGGAGTCGCCTACGGTCAATTACGGCTCGCCCTACAAACCGCTTGACTCGACTTGCAAAAACACTACTTTCCAGCCTTTTAAATGACTAATATGTAAGGTATAAAGCAACCAAATTTTAATCTATACTTTCTTTAATTTATATGTATCTAGGGAATGGGAGGTACCTCACCAAACTAAATCCGGACTTATTACTCCAATATTTATCTAAGAAACGGCTAACGCTGGATTTTCTAAACTTATGGCTTAAAAACCTCTTTAAAATCTGGATTTTTGGTCAGTTTATCTATATACAACATACATACACAAAAACTGAAGTGTAATAGAAAATACTGTAATATACTTACTTTCCGATCAATATTTCCCTTTAATATCACTAGAAAAACCTTTAAATTTACTACTTACACAAAACACAATTGTTCTTAAAATAAAGTATGGTTAAGTACTAAAGCGAAGCTTCTTTCTCTAAACCTGGCGTCGTTGTCAAAAAATGTAACAATCTCTGTGCGGGGTACCTTTAAGCAAACGAGGTCGATATGTTAACTGTGTTTACATTTCCACGAGGAAATGTAATAGACGCAGTAAACGTAACGATTCTGCATTAAATAATATCATTATTATAACGTTACACC
The DNA here is from genome assembly GCA_019359885.1 of Listronotus oregonensis. NCBI lineage: Eukaryota > Metazoa > Arthropoda > Insecta > Coleoptera > Curculionidae > Listronotus > Listronotus oregonensis. The sequence continues at coordinate 52,509 of JAHBCN010004028.1, forward strand.
AATAACATTTTATGTTTTAACAAATTATAATCGTATCTGATACGTATATTAACAGATGTATCGAACTTGTATTTAAAAGACCGTTCTATACATGGCAACATTTTAAGGTTAAAATAAGTGTACATAAAAATTACGTCACTAAGATGTTTGTTCTATACCGTATTAAAAATATTTACAAGGGTATGTTACAGAAACGAAAATTATCAGTAACAATTCAAGAAAACGAAACAGACATGATAAAATAACGTTTAAAACTAAACGTTATCACAGTTACTTTTAAATAACGTTACAAAACGTGCTCAAGATGTTTTTTGCTTAGTGGGTAAGTTTTCCATTTTCCTATTAAATTTTCGATATTTTTTATGTCTATTTTTTTATTTTTAATAATTTAAATCTCGTTTGAGGAAAACTTACCATATCTTGATTTGTGTAACGGTACCGAGCATTTCTCCACTTCTGACTGAATTTTATCTAAATTTCTCTTTATTTTATCTTCAACTCGTATAAAATTTTATGAATTAGCAAGTATCAGACAGCATAAATCATAGTGGGGTTATGCAGGGAGAGATCTATCGTCAGCTATTTAATTATTTTAAGTTGTTTTTTTTTTGATTAATGTAAATTCATATCTATTTTTAGTAAATTGCCTCTGACGATATAAATCAAATTTTATTAGTTATAAGAAATTAAATAATTTGGAATATTATTTCCAAATTTGGGTTACTTCTACCTGGAATAGGGAGAAGAATGCAGGGAGATTCTCGATAATTTTTATTATTTTTTTAACCGTTCATTACTTAACTAAAATAAAATAATTTGTCGTTCAGTTTAATAATATATTTTCTGTAACTTTATTACCGATATAAACTTTTTTCATATCTGTAAAACAAGGAGATTGTGTACTATTACCAGTGTTCTTGGAATATCTTATTTTTATTCTAATTTTATACTAGAAATTAGACATTTATCCTTTTGCATGTAAAACAAAATCCAATGGCGGAAGAAACTCTCAGGCTGTCAAGAACCTAAGAGATATAACATCTAGTCAACAGCTTTCAAATCAACAAAGGCCAATCCGAGGAACTCCAGGCATGGGTTCCCTGCATACCAAAACAAGGTCTCCACCGTCAGATTCTTCTAACCTCAGGAGACAACTTTCATCATCAGGACAGAGCTGCCTTGCACTGGGAAGTATCCTCTAGTCAATACATACACAGAAAGCATAGTTGAGAAAAGGTGACACATCCAAATAACACATTATGCTATTCTGAAGATGTTTCAAATATGTAAAAATGTCTAATAATATCAAATTTCAATCAAAATATTGATTCACTTTTAAGAACTAAAATATTGTGAACAAAATTATAATTTTAATAAATTATTTGTAATTTATAATATCTTTCTATTTCCCTTTCTTTGCAAGCAAACGAAATTTCAAGGCATTTTAAAGTCTCTTTAAAAGATAGTTTTAAAGCTAAATTCATATTTAAAGCTAAATTCATAACTTGTTAATTACCTAATTTGTCGCATTAAATTATATAGTGCCTTGGGATTTCTGGCGCCCATAAAAAAAAATTAAGTTTCAACGTCAAACCAAGCTATCATTTCAACAACCTCACCCGAGATGAGTTTCATATAGCCTAGTGGAACGTGGGCTTTTTATAACAATTTACAATAAGTTGTGCCCAACGCCCTTTTTCCAAACAATTACAATATATATATATATATATATATATATATATATATATATATATATATATATATATATATATATATATATATATATATATATATATATATATATATATATATATATATATATATATATATATATATATATATAATATATAATATATATATATATATATATATATATATATATATATATATATATATATATATATATATATATATATATATATATATATATATATATATATATATATATATATATATATATATATATAACTATTTAAACTGTTATTCTTAAAATAAATAATCTTAAATTAATCTTTGTTTAAACTGACTTTTATTCCAATGGTTTGCTTCATGTGTTCTTTCCGAACCCCAGAGATTACAGTAAATAGTACTACGGGAATGCGATTCTTATTCATCGCAGACGCATACGCCCGGAAGACAACGTCATCCTAAACAACCACGCCATTCCCTGGACCGACACTGTCAAGTACCTCCGGAGTCATTCTTGATTCTCGTCTCACGTTCAAGCCGCACATCGAAAATGCTTACAGATGGGTCGCATGGCCCATTCCAAGCTACTACCACTCCTACACAGGAACAGCCCTAACTATCAGAAATAAACTTCTTCTGGTAAACTCAACCATTCGTCCAAGTATGTCTTATGCCCTCCGTAGCCTGGGGCTAGCGCAAATCATACATCTCAAGACTCACCTCTTTTCTAAACCGCATGTACAGAAATGCGGCCAACGTCCCCTGGTTTGTACGCAACATGCAAATTCAAAGAGAATTCGAACTCCCCCCTTTGATTCTTTTATCAAAGAAAGAGCCAAAAACTCTACCTCATAGCTGAAAACCATCCAAACCCTCTGATCCGAGGACCATCTGGGTATGATCCAGCTCTCCAAGGCCCCACAAAAGACCAAAAATTCAAATTTTGACTAAGTACTTCTAGGATGGTACCCGGTACCTACAGGAAGGACCCGGGTACCACCCACCCCGGCCTCTCGCCTAGCCACTTAAAAATCCGATTTCTGGATTGTCCCAGTCACTGGGGCAAGGGCCCCAGCTTCTCAGTCACTTCTTAAACCCCACTCCGCTACAGATTCCAGGCTAAGCCAAAAACTTCAAAACCCCAAACAACCGTGATAGCCAACATGGCAAACACGTAGTGAGGACTTGCTCAGCCAAAGAGCGAGGGGTGGTTGGCAAGCCTAGGGGAGTTCGGAGGGCCTGTAACCCTACCGGGATCCTTCCAGGTGGGACCCTTACTATACTACGGGAATTTTGGCAGTCTGTAAATTACAGCAATAATAAAGTAGGCAACTACTATAAAATAAAGATATGTTAAGACGAAGAAATTATTTCTGCAGTAGTGGTAGCAAGTACATACTAACAGTATTTTCGAATTAATTTTATTTAATTTTATAGCACAAAATGCAGTCAGGTATAATAATTTTTGCAGCAGTTTTTGCTTTTGCCAGTGCCATACCAACAATGCTGGTCGAGGATGAACACGGAGAACAATATACTTTGACACCAGTTCTGAGTCGCCAGAGAAGGTAAGCAAAATAAACAATGTTTTTATAGATCCGAAAGTATATATATATATATTTATATATATATATATATATATATATATATATATATATATATATATATATATATATATATATATATATATATATATATATATATATATATATATATATATATATATATATATATATATATATATATATATATATATATATATATATATATATATATATATATATATATATATATATATATATATATATAATATTATTTTTTTTATATATTATTTTTATATATATTTGCTTCCTGTAGTATCGTTTCAATGCGTAATTTAAACCATACATTAGTAAAACGTATGTTTGCATTTGCTTGAACTTTAGAAGCTTTTTTTTATAACTTTTTTTATACTATTTAACATTAACAAAATAATACCTGCTAAAAAATTAAATTTTCAAATTAACACTAGCTAAATATTCTTAGTAAAAATGTTAAAACCAATGGTTTTTGGAAAAAAAACAAAATGTAAGTTGTGAGTTATTTTTGTTGTAAGTTTTGGCTAAACAAATAATATTTTAAACTGGCTTAAAGAAAAAATTAACCCCCAAACTTATACACTCATATATCATATTGTAAGTGCCAGTCCTATAATTTTCTGTTATTAACAATAAGAATCTTGCTTGCTGGTAGGAAAATTTTATAATTTTTATTTATAATAAATTAGGATGCAGTATTTTTTTGTCAATCATCTAAAAAATCAGTCACACCTTTAGGTTATTTTCTAAAATAATCTAATTTTTAACAACTTAGGTACTTATTTTTGTTGGGGCTATAGGTTTATTTCTTAAATAAAATTAAATAATTATTATCTCGTGACTGAAACACTCATCTTGTAAAGCCAAAACCAAAGAAAAAAATGTTAAAAGCAATAACTTTTTATTTTTTCCATTTATCTATTAGATAGTTTTAAGTTAAATAAAAATATTTTTTTAAATGAGATTTATACATTTTTGAAACATCATAAATTAATAAATATGTTTCTTTTAGAGAGGGCCCACAGGGCTTCGGACAAGGATTTGCTAACAAAGGTGTACAAAGTGGCCAAGTGGGATTTGTTAACCCTAATGGTAAGTGAAAAAAAAAACTTAATTTATTTAAGTATTTAAATTTAAAAAAATATACCTTTTTGTATACAAAAATTCGTATAAATATTTATTGGTTGGTTTTATTGATCGCAAATGTTAAAAGTCTTTAGGCCAGTTGGCATTGTCAAAAACATAGAACGTGTATAATGTATTTTATAAAGATATTGACACAAATTATTTTATAGATATTTACTAAATATTTAGGTAGTATTTTAATTGCAGCTGTGTGCGAGCCATTTATACGATATTAAATTTCACTAGGCCAATATAAATGATAATGTAGTATTTCTAGTACATAATTAAAAACAAAAAATACTAATAAGGATAATAAGGAATAGTACAAGGTTGTCCGGATTTTCCCCTAATTAAAAGTAGAAACTTTTTTAATATTAAAGTTAGTTTGTTTACCTATCAGTTTTGCCACTTTTAAAAACGAATAATGTGATCGATAAAACAACAGCGTTTTAATTTTTAGCTAACTATTGCTTCTTTAAACATAACTTTATCTTCAAAAATCCATAGGTAATTATTACTTTTAAGAACGCATCTCTTTAGTAAAAAAATCTTTTTTAAATCGGAAAGTTTAATATGTTAAAGTTTATTATGGTTTTGCCCTTTTAAAAATTTAAAATATAATTTAGTATTACTGCAGGAGTAAAAATTTTAATAAATAAGTATTATTTTATTTTAAATAGGCATATAATAGGAAGGAATTACCAAAAAATGATTAAAATTATTGTTAATTAAAGGAAGTGGCTTTTAATACATAAAGTTATTTTTCCATTTTTTCAAAATCAAATTTAAAAATGTTCTAGATAGTTTTACCACAAAAAAATAAACAGTAATAATTAACAAAAACATTGATAAGACAATAAAAATAGTTGACTTAAAAAAGGTTTATTTCCTTGCAAAAAATAGATTTGTTTTACATTTCTTTAATTTTTTTTTTAATATTAAAAATTAATGATTTTAAAAATGGTAATGTGGCTAATTTAAATTAACCATAATCTCATTATTACATTAAAAAAAAAAGAAAAACAATATGCAAGGATGGGTAGCTTTAAAAAAGGATAGGTTGGTTGAAACATTCCTATACCATTAAAATGCTTTTTATTTAATGTTTTATTCAAATTTAATTAAAAAAAATATATGTTGTTGTTTCAGGCTCTGGTGGAAGCATTGGCTATGCTCACGCTAACGGTTATGGACATGATTTAAGCATTGATGCCAGGGTACCTGTTTGGCAAAACAAAAATCGATTTGGAGAATCAACCCTTAATGTTGGAGGAGGTGCAAGTCAGCATATAGGTGGATGGGGTGGAACCCACAATACTGATAAAAGAGTTGGACTTAACTTTGTTCACCGATTTTAGGAAAAAATGTCACAAAGAAGTATTTTATATTAAGTTTATTTATTATTTTTGCATAAGAAATAAAATTAGTGTTTGGTAAGAAAATATGTATTTTATTGTTTGTTTGACTTTTTACGCCCTCCACTGCGACCGCTCGATCTATTGTGGCTCACACCTTTTTATATTTCTCCCAATAGGATCAGACTTCTAATGAATCCGATATCAGATTTTATTGGACCCGATCTACCAATCCATTCTGGAAACAGGGCGTTTAAAAATTGAGTTACTGGAGCAACATTATGGGGGGAGCCCCATCCTGCTGCCAGATAATTTCCATATTGTCATTTAAATTATTTACAACTTCAGTTATAATTTCTAAGTATCTTTCTCCGTTAAGAGTTTGATGAAAAAAAATTGGACCAATTATTTTACCATTTTAAACATCGCACCAAACATGTAATGACTGCCAATCAAAATATTTTATTTCACGTATATTACGTGGATTTTGTGATGCCCAAAAATGTGTATTTTTTCTATTATATACCCCAGCAGTAACAAAGGTTGCTTCATCGGTAAATAATATATTGTGCAAGTAATTTCTGTCCCTATTTATGTTATTTATCATGTTCTGGCAAAAGATAAGACGCGCTTCCTTATTGGCATCAGTAAGCCTTTGAACTGGAGATATTTTAAATGGATGATAACTATATTTATGTAACGTGACATTCACTTTCCATTTAGTTTTTTCCCAATCCTTCGAAGCATTTCTAAGCGACTCTTCAGGCTTTTCTGAAATAAAACTAATGCTTATAAGTATGCAGATAAATTTTTGCTACAAAAACGTAAGGTATCGAATTTGTTAATACAATACAGGTTTAAGTAAATATCATTGTTATACAAACCCTCGAAATATAAAAGGATATTTAGTTCATTATTTGCATAATCCTCGTCTCTAGGAATTGTTCTTTTTTTTCTCTTAAATGATGTGGTATCTTCCACTTGGTCATGGACTCTTTTAAATGTTTGTGCAGCCGAAACAACTCTTTCGCCGCCATACACACGCCTATATTCCCTTTGAGCCCTTTTTTGATTATAATTATTCTCAACATAAAATTTATAAATGTCTTTTCTTTCTTGCTCAGAATAACCCATAGTTAAGTAATATTTTACGGAATAATTAATTAAAACTAATGCTCAATGTGAAGAGAAAGTCATTTGACGGACATGTCAAACTTCATGGCTACTTGATGAAATTAACATACGTAGCAACATCGCGTGATAATGATAAAGCTTATAGTTTTTTGCATTTTGTGATGTAACCATTGTAGTCAGACAGGGTATGCTACATAAAATATGTTTAGAATTTCAAGAGGAATGCAAATCTCAAATAAAAAAATAGGGGACTCATTTGAAATAAGAAAGTAGGTCCACGTCCAGACTTTTTGAAACACCCTGTATAGATGTAAAGAAGTTTTTTAAAAAATTTACTTCAAACAGTTAAACTTTTATACTAAACTTTTTTTTCCTAAACGTTAAATAAAAAAGTTAATGAGGGGTTACATTTAAAACCGGACACCCTGTACATAATGTATGAAACAAATTCATTATTTGCTTAAGCAAAAAAAAATAAATAAATTGTACATTTTTTGACAAAAAATACAAATAAATTGGGTGACTCATGTAGTAGATATGACATCATCGATGATTGTTAAAATACAAAGGACCATACTTTACTTCAGATTTATAATCTTCCAGAAGAGTCATCTTTAAAAACACAAAATACTTATAGCTTTGGGTAGCAGTTTCGTAGTTATAGATTTGTGTACATAATGATTTCTATCCTTTGCAAAGTAGGTTAATGCATAAGTAATTTAATAATATTACTTAAAAACTTGACAAAAATATTATTGTGGCAGCATAACAAGCATTTCCATTGTTACAAGGTATATAACAAAGAGCGATTTCATATATTCTTTACTTACTTAAACAAAAAAAATTAAGACCTTGTACCTACAAAACAATTAATTATAGTCATAAGAACTTTTTATTTTTAAAATCAGCTGTTCTAAGAGGTTATTAATTTGCAATAAAATAAGGGGGTTTCAATTTTAAAAAATCGCCGTTGACATCCTATCTACTATACGAGGCACCCTGTATGTTTTTATTTTATGTAAAAAAATGCGCAATACAAAATTCTTATGCACGTGTTTAAGAAAATTTTGAACGTTTCTTTGCTTTAACAAGAACTTATTTTTTTATGTATTTCTTTACCACCCTGTAACTACGACACTGCCATCTAAAACCATAAGTGTTTTATGTATTTAAAATTAGCTGTTTTTAGAGATTATACATCTGCAATAAAATATGGACGTTTTCATTTAAAAAACTCGTCGATAACGTTATATCTACTACATGAGTCACCCTGTATATTTATATTTTATGTCAAAAAATGCGCTATTTATTTTTTTCTTTAGCAAATTACAAATTCGTTCCATACTTTATGTACAGACTGTATATTAATAACCATTATCTTGGAAATATGTAGGTTAAGTTTAGGAATTGAAAAGTTTTGCAGATTGTTCAAAATTTTGACAATAAAGTATGCTTCCTGGGCTGGCCTTCATTTTCCTTACGGGATATTTTTAAAAAAAGTATATTAATTTTTTTCATTATAGGCCAAGTAGTATGATAATATGAGTTACCAACTTTTGTTACTTAAAAGATTTTTTCGGTTTTTCCTTAAAAAGAAAATTTAAATCGGTATAAAATTACACTTGCATTTGTCCGTCCCTCTATTACAGTTAGTAATATGCGTTAAAGCCGACCCTGGGTTAAATTTTTTATCCAAGTTTTAGTGCTTTTGTTTACTTGTGTAAGCAGCAGCAAACATTTTTGGGTTTTCAAAAAGTGGTCCGATTAACGACTTAAAATTATTTTCTCTGTCGCTAAAAAATGTCACAAACTCTTTTTCCCTACATATGAGTAAAGTCCTACATTACCAAGACATGATTTGCCTTGTTGGTGGTACTTTAGGAAATAATCTGAAAAGCATAATGCCATAACATCTATATCCACAGTAGTCTGCAAAAAACTTAAATTTTTCGTAAGCCAGAAAATATTTTTGCTTCTCTAACCTGTACACACAGTATTTCTTTTAGTGTGTGATACAATCAGGTTTCAAAACTATATAGTATTTAGTTGTTATATTATTTGATAAGTTGTCAATATAATAAATCATCACCAACTTGTTAACGTCAAACTATTTGAAAACTGTCTGTATATGTATGTGCAATCACCCAAAAATGCAATTACCAATAACCAAACAATACAACTACAGAACCAGAAGTAACCTCATCTAACCAGAACTACTCAGTGCTAACAAAAAATGTAATTTATCTGTTGACAAATCTACTACTTTAAAAATACAGTTATTGTTTCGAGAATAAAAGCAATTTTTTTAAGATGATTTACAGTGATTATTTTTTTATTTAGAACACCAACTGATACAAATTTGGGTTTATAAATTTAGAAAAAATAAATTTATAAATTTAATTTTTTTTTCTTTTATATTTTACATTATCTTAAATATTGTTTTTACGTTTAGAAAATGGCTTCAATAGCAATATATACTTTTCTTAATTCCATCCAAGGTAATTCGTTCGGCTTTCTAATGGGCTTTATTTTACTAAAACAAGTGTTTTTTTAATACACTTTGACGGAAATTATGAGTAAATAAAGTGTTAAATTGCAAAAGCTTTTGTTGTTTTTTAATGAGCCAGCGTTTGCTAATTGGCGTCGCGTCGTGACTCATTAGATTTAATGGTATGCCTGTTAACATTTTTTTCCTCCTAAAAACAGTCCAGTGTGGACATATTTAAAACTTTTTTATCTTTAAGACATTTTAATAGCTGCTCTATCTAAAAACACCTTTTAATTTTATTTCTTTTTTTTTTGAATTTTTCTGACCACTTATACAAGCATCCACGGACCGATATCTTAAATACTGTAACGTTCCATTTCGGTTTTTAACCACCGTTTTAAATCTAATATTCAATCACACTAAAATCTTGGACTTTCTTTGTATTTATTTTTTAATTAATACTTAACGTTCCGGTTAATGAGTATCTCCGTTACAAATATATGTGGGCTTAACTCCAACGTAAACTCTGTTCACCATTATCTTTCATTTTTCAAACCCTACATACTATTCATCGAAGTATGTAAGCTTTCACGCCCGATTTTAATTACATTATATGGGTTTTTCGGGCTTCTTTGCCGTGCTCTCTTGGTATTTCTACCTGACGTTTCGTCTACTACTGCGGCTGACATTACCAAAGGTAAGTCCGACGTCGAAGTACACTTCCTGACGGCTCACGGTTGAGTAATACGACGACTGTTGGGGCTTCTGCTTTTCTTGGAGTTTTGGTGGGCGGGGCTTTCTGTTCCGTTCCAGCCAATGGGAAAAAACTTGGATTTTCTGCCTTCATTTTTAGCGCTTTTGTATCTTTTAGTGCTGGAATCCACGTTTTACTAAGATTAAGGCCCTCTTCTTTTCTATTGAAGTTGTTTTTATGTTTTAGTATCTCTATTGCCTCCCTGTATATACTTGGATAATAATTGGCTGTTTTATGTAGGACTTTGTGTCATCGAAAAGAATCCTATGATTGCCCTGTGAGAGTGCGTGTTCTGCCACAGCGGATTTGTCCGTTTGTCCATATCGACAACTCCTTTTGTGTTATTTAAGTCTGGTGTTGATACTGAGCTTTGTTAAAACTTACTATTTCTTACCGAAACCCAAATAAGTCTCAAAACAGCAACCAACCACCTCCTTTTCCCAGGTTATGAACTCATTTAATCTTTTCGACCCCATGGCAGCGTTTCTACTTTCGTTCGCAACGACCTGGCTAGTGCTAGGGTTTCTAACCTTGAATCGGTTAGGCCTGATATTCTTACTTTCAGATCTTTTACCGAATTCATCTGCTGTATATACCGGTCACCGTCTGACAGTTCCCACAACGAGTTCTTTGATTTCCTTCCAATAAAGATCGACAATACTATTTCCCAGTTTCTATTAGCCGAAGTAATCGTCCTCGAAGATTTTATTGTTCATAATAAGGATTGGCTAGGCTCTACAAAAACTGATACACAAGGCACAGCAGCAGAAAATTTCGCAATTAGCAAATCGCTTACCAATCTAATTATGGAACCTACCTACTTTCCTAGGGTTCCCACCCATAATTCTAACCCTCTAGATCTCTTTCTTACTTCCACCCCCGAACTCTATTAAGCATCAGTAACTGCTCCCCTTGGTCGCTCTGACCATGGTTAGTCACCGTATCATACTCCACGCATTTTGAGACAACTGAACGCATGCCGCCACGAACCGTCTGGCACTATAACTTGGCCGACTGGGATGGTTTAAGAGATTTCTTTGCAAGCTACCCTTGGGATCCTACCTGCTTTTTTACTCACGATCCTTCTGGAATGTGTAAACAAATTACCGAAACAATTCAACTATGCTTTGGGACCTATATTCCCTACACTAAAAAGAACCCCATAACTTCAAATCACAAACCGTGGTTTTCTAAATCCTGTAACAAAGCCAGACTTTTAAAAATTCAAGATCACAAAAAGTTTCTTCAAAATTCTAGTCCGAAAATCGACAGGCTAGCTTCGAAGCAAAAAATCAATATAATCAGACTATCTCAGAAGCAAAAGACCGTTTTAAAAATCGGATGAAAGATAAAATTCTCTGTTGCTCAAATGGCAGTAAAGCTTTTTGGTCCTCTGCCAAAAATATTAGTCAAAACTTTTGCACAAATTGTTTTTACCCCTAATCCCCGAAAATGGAATTGTCTTTACCTCCAAAGGAAAAGCCGAACTTTTTGCTAAACAATTTGCTGCCAATTCTATGCTTGATGCTCCTACTAATCTTCCTCTTCCAACAGTTCTGTTGTCCCTGTTTAGCATAAAATGTCCGATATAATTTTTAAAGTCAAACAAATCAAGGGTATTCTTTCTTCCCCTAATACTAAAAAATCGTCTGGGCTGGATGGCATACCAGCAATCGTCTTAAAAAAATGTGCTCCCGAGCTTGCACCCATTCTAACTCGCCTCTTTCAAATCTCTTACGACACGGGCATTTTCCCGGAGAGTTGGAAAGCTGCACGTGTGCAACTTTTCCCCAAAAAAGGATCCAAAACTCTCCCTTTTAACTAAAGACCTATATCTCTTCTTTCTGTTGTTTGCAAAGTAATGGACAAATTTATTAATTCCCAAATCTTAAAGTATCTGGAAAAACATAAAATCTTTCATGATAGGCAGTATGAATTCCGTCACAGTAGATCTACAGCTGATCATATTTGCTTTGTCTCACACAACTGGAACAAGTTCCTTGAGTTTCTTGAGAATCCTCGATCGTTGGTCTTGACATATCCAAAGCTTTCGATCAGGTGGCATGATGGGCTTCTTAACAAACTTTCTTTTTACGGTCTTCCATCTAAGCTTTGCTCTTGGCTTTCCAGATTACTTTTTAAGCGACGTATATCAGTTAAAGTAGAAGTGCAGGAGTGCCAAATGGGTTAGTGCTGGCACCCACGCTGTTTCTTCTACACATTAACAATATTCTCTCTTCCACAATTAATCTCATTCATAGATTTGCTGACGATAGTACCCTCCACTCTAGTATTCAATTTCTTAACCCACCATGTAATTCTGATTTGGAAAACAAGCGCAGGTCAATGCAGATATCTCTTTATATATAACTGCCAGACTTAGAAACATTGGACGAACTCTTTTCTGACCATCTGCCTCTTCTATTAAACTGGAGGGGACAGTTGGTGCAAAAGACCAGATAAACAGTGTGGAACTTTAAGAATGCCAACTGGAGGCTCTACAGAGATTTAATGGACAACAATTTAACGATTAATAATAACATAACCACTCCTGAACAATTAGAATACGAAGTTGCACTTCTCACGGAGAGCCTACAGCTTGCAAGAAATAGAGTAGCCACCAGACAAAAAATACAACCACGTGAAGACAAACTACCCTACGAAATTTTCACCCTAATCAGATTTAAAAACAATCTGAGAAAAAGGTGGCAAAGATTTAGACAAAGACAGAACGGACGGAGACTGCAAGAACTGGAAATCTCCATCAGACGATGAATCTACGAATACAAAAAGAGAACCTGGTCGGCCGTCCTGGAGAAATTATCAACTCAAGATAACTCTCTGTGGCGCCTAACTAGACGCTTGAAAAACAAGTTGGACAAAATACCGACACTAGATAGTGGAGAACCACAGATAGACGAACAAAAAGCCGACATAATAGCCAGACACTTCGCAAACAGATGTAATGCACCCCCTAATTCAACAGAAGAGCATCAAAGTATAACTGACTTAGTTAACAAAGTTATACACCAAAAATACCCCATTCCTCCTCCCATCCTCACCAAGATCCTCGTCAGATCCAAGGAGCTTTTTAATATAATAAATAGTTTGCCAAACAACAAGACACCTGGACCTGACGAAATCACCAATCCTATGATAAAAAACATGTCAAGAAAGGCCGTTGTGCAATATTCATATATCGTAAATGCCACTATTATTTTGCAACATTTCCCACAGCAATGGAAAATAGCACAGTCATACCCATACTAAAACCAGGAAAAGATCTCAAAAAACCTGAGTCCTATAGGCCTATAGCACTTTTAAGCGGACTATCAAAAGGCGCAGAAAAAGTCATTCTGCTCAAACATAAATGTCACATCGACAAAAACAATCCCGATGAGCAGTTTGGCTTTCGCGATGGACTAAACACCACTCTCTTGATCTTCAGGGTAATCCAAAAGGCCTTAAATAAAATAAATACCAAACAAAATACAGTGCTACTAGCACTGGACATAAAAAGAGCATTCGATACAGTATAGCACAACGGCTTACTGTATAAACTTATTGTAATACACCAACTTCCCATATATGTGATAACACTGTTTCACTCGTACATACAGAACAGAACCTTTAGGGTAAGAATAGAAAACTCCTATTTTCAACTGTATAAAACTCACGCAGGAGTACCTCAAGGAACAGTGTTATCACCCAAACTCTATAACCTCTATACCGCAGATTTTCCTTAATTCCCAAACACAAAAATTGCATTATTTGCAGATGACGCTCTTCTGTATGCACACTCATTTGCAGTGAATGCCGCAAAACAACAACTCCAGACACACCTCCACTATCTCAGGCCATGGTACCAGAAGTGGAAGATTAGCATGAATGAAGAAAAGATTGAATGCATGATTATTACTAAAAAAATTACAAATAATAAAATAAACATTCCGATTAAAATAAATAATACCTATATCCACCCGCAAAAAACCCTTAAATACCTACCTATATCCTATTGCGTAGGGCCTATGCAGCAATGCATAATCTCTATGCAATGCTTGCCCCAAATTTCTGCCTGTCTCCTCGTAACAAACTGACAATCTACAAACAGATTATTAGACCGACTATAACATATGCAGCTCCGGTATGGTGCAGCATTTCGAACACGCACATTTCTAAACTGCATAGATACCAAAACAAAACTTCCCCTTTGTTTAAAGTTTATCGGGGCCCTTATACAACAAGGAAGATGACCTCCACAACATGACTGACTCGCCAAGGATAAATGAATCATTTATTCCCTGGCAGACAAATTTCCCACAAATTTACAACCGCCAAAATCTATCTTAACGCAAGACCTTTACGCGGCTAAGACATCACCATGACATTACTCACAAACCATTATAGTCAAGATTGTCATTCTTTTGGGGATAACGAATAAATTTAAATTTTTTTCCCGTCAATAACCCAAAAAAACCAATAAACATTAATTTCCCTGATTCCTTAAAAAACCCTTTTCAAAAAAAAAAAATTCCCTAAAAACAATATAAGAAATATCAACAACACTAAACACAATAGCCAACACTCTCACCTTGAATCTAATCTAAGGTGAAAGGGGACGTGATCGGCCCAAAATAAATTTAAATAGCATATGGTTATACCCCTATACATATTTAGAGAAATTTAACAAATATTATGCAGATTTTTCAGCAATTAACCAAGAATGAATGGGAGTAAATGGTGAAGAGTGAATAAGAGAATAAATTGGACTAAAATACGAAAAAAAATGAGTAATTCAGGACGAATGTAATTGTCAGACCGACGAACAGACTAATTGTAAGCCTGGTTTATTATGCATACTATGTATGCTTACTACGTTGTACCTGACTTAAAACAAGCTGTTTTTTTACTGCTTTTTCCAGCAATGCATTTTGAAACACAGTAACAAAAGAGCAACTCATCCTAATCAACTAAATTCAAACTAAACCTTAAAGGTAAGAAAAAAAATGGCCTTTTTAGCCCCTTTCCTTTAAAAGGGTTCCCAAACTAATCCGGGGCAAAAAAACTTTTATATGTTTATATTGTAAATATATATTAATGTGAAAGTAGATAAGATGTATTGTAAATATTTTTAAATTAATAAAGCGTTTTAAAAAGGGAAAGGTAAGGTTAAATATTTTTTCACAAGACCTTAAACTTATCTTAGATTGGGGCGCCAAAAAAACTTTTTTCAGTTCAATGCCTCGAAAACATCGTCATGTTCGTTTTCGCGAAAAAGTCTTAAAAGCTCATCCCTTACAATTGGAAAACGGCCAATTTCTGCAGAACAAAATTCGTTTCCCTTTTCGGCGCTACTTTTGAGAATAACCCAACCGGCACAAACAAATTATATCCATAGCCCCCCGGCAGCCCAAAAAAACTTGGATTCCTCTTTCAATTTTGAAAATATTTTTTTTTCCAATTTGTACTTCGTTTTGTTTTCCCAAAATTTTTTGAATACAAGTATTGTTCTCCCTGTCTTGGGAAAAAGGCGTCCCCCCCAACACCTAGCAGTTTTGGGCTCCCTTC